>VMBQ01001822.1:44565-152993 GCA_007657795.1 Dreissena rostriformis | reverse complement strand
TACATTGTGTCACAGACAGGATTCAGGCAAAATATGGGAACTGCTGGTAACATTTTTGGATTACATGGTGTCATTTATTATTGATTATGCGAACAAAAAAATAGTGTATGCCATATTTGTTGATTTCACCAAAGCGTTCGATTTTGATGAGGGATAACATTTGGTATAAACTGTTGAAGCTACACATGTGAAATCAAGAATAAAATAGGTAACACAATAAGTAATGAAGATTTTTCCTGTAGTTTTTAGGTGTGAGACAAGGAGAATTGCAACTGGTATGCTAAAATTATTTTTGTTGTTATATGCAGATGACATTGTAATTATCGCATAATCAGAGGAAGAACTAATTAAAGGTTTGTCTTTGTTGGAGGAATATTGTGATAGTTGAAAATTATGTTTTAACACAAATAAAACAAAGGTTATGGTTATAAAAAAGGGGTGACAACTTAGAAGGGATATTGAATGTTTGTACAAAATCCAAGCATTAGAAATTGTTAAATCTTTTGCATACTTAGGAATTGAATTCACTACAGGTGGATCTTTTGCAAATACTTTTGAAACACTTGCAGACCAAGCCTAAAAGGCTATTTTAAAGCTTAACTCATACTTTGTAAATTTTCCAACAATTTCAATACATACCAAATTAGAGTTGTTTGATGAGCTTGTTTAACCAATTTTAAATTATGGGACAGAATTTGGGACTTAACTGAGTCAATGGCAATTGAAAGAGTCCACTTATTTGTATTGTAAAAAAATTACTACGTGTAAAAATCCAAACAAAGAATACTTTTGTTTATGGGGAACTTGGTAGAACATCCTTGAAAACTAGAAGATCCATTAATGTTATAAGGTATTGGTTGACAATAATTCAGTTAGAAGATCACACGTATGTCAAGTGCATTTATAGTCACATGTGTAAAAAACTTAATAAATAAACCAAATACACATTCTTGGGCAATATCTGTTTGTTATCTATTGCAGGCCTTAGGCGTACATTATGCATGGCTAAACCAAGGTGTAGGTGATGAAAAGTGTTTTTAATTCCTGGTAAAGTCTAGATTAAACGATACATTTATTTAACATTGAATGTCAGAACTTAATAATTCTTTAAGAGCAATAACTTACACTCAGTTTTGTAAATTTGAATTGCAACCTTACTTAAACATGTCAGTATAAATAAGTTTAGATTTGATCTTTGTAGATTAAGGGTTTCATCTCATAGATTATAAATTGGAGCAGGCAGATGGCATAAACCTTTATCTATACCTTTTCAAGAGAGAAACTGTCAACATTGCAATGTTCTTGAGGATGAATACCATTTTTATTAGAATGTTCCTTATATGATGATATTCGAAAATTATATATAAATAAATATTAATGGAAAAGGCCAAACATGATACAATTTATTGATTTAATGCAATCTAGTAATACAAGAACCAAAAATACACGTACCAACAGAAACTTAGCCATGTTTGTAAATAAAGCATTTACTCAAAGAAACCTGTATAAAAATTATTATGATTAATTGTGTTTAATTTATTACTCAAACTTGACTTCTCGCTCTGTTGTAGATTCGTCTTTGTTGTTTTTTATTTTATAACTATAACATTGTTAAATAGATTCGTAATACTCTGTAATCAAATTGTCCTAGACCTTTTCATGTATTTATACTTTATTTAACAACTTATGAAATTTAATAATGATCACATTTCATGCCTTTATATATGTTACTTTGTTACTATAACATGTAAGCTCAATGGACTGTATGTCTATTGTATCTTAAATAAACCATAAACCTATAAATAGATTAAGATCTACTTTAAAACAAAGCTATGTTAAACATGAACATCGTCCACGAATATAATACCACCGAAATAATAGCGTATGACGTTTTATTTCTATGGAAGAGTGAAAATATCGAGTTAACTAAAAACACATTAAAACAATGAAAAAAATATCAATACAAATTGTACAGCTATAGTAAGAAAGAGAAAAGACATTCTGGAAGTGGATTTGTATGATTGTAAGCCGCATTAAGCTGAATAATGTTTTCTGATTTTTATAAATAGTACGAAATACTGAATAAATACGTTCATTACTTATCAGCATAGACAACCCACCACCTAATATCAAGGGTAAATACCGCAAAAAGTTTAACGATAAAAGGTCAAACACACATCCACGTCTTTCAAATCGTTTAATCTTATATGAATATTAGACAAGCATTGATCATGTGTACAGCGATGAGTTTAAATATTAAATATGAGTCGCGCTCTGAGAAAAGGGGGGTTAATGCATGCGCGTAGAGTGTCGTCTCAGATCATCCTGTGCACTCCGCACAGACTAATCAGGGACGACACTTTCCGCTTTTATTGTATTTTTCGTTTGAAGGAAGAATCTCTTTGATGAAAATCTAGTTTAAGCGGAAATTGTCGACCCTGATTAGCATGTGCGGACTGCACAGGTTAATCTGGGACGACACCTTACGCACAAACATTTAACCCCCTTTTCACAGAGCGTATCCCATATACAAGTGCGTACACTGAGCGGCAACTGGAAATGATAATTCGTCCAACGGTTTAGTCCAAATATTTGCTAGTACTGACTGCATATCGTTAAAGCAGTATGTTGTTAAAGCATTAATAGAAAACCGAACACACAAAAAATAGTATCAGCGTGTGTGAATGACCTACTAGTATTCATTTTAAGTTTTCTCAAAAAAAGGAAGCACACGCTCGAATATAGTGTTTTGACATAAACGCGGATATTTTGGTTTGGTACAAAGATTATTTTTTTAAAATTTGTATTGCTATTCCATCAAACCATACATAGCCGTTGGTATTTTTCTTGTTCCTGTATTTTAAATAAAGTTGCACTTATTACACATTAATTCTAAAATTTAATATACTTCAGATGTATTTCAAGTAAATACTAGTATTCAACAATTCAATTTACACAAAACTGTTCAATAAAGCGATAATAAGCCTCAATTGAGCAACACCAGTTTATGAGTAAAACAAAGCATTTCAAAACAAGACAAATAATGCAAAGGCGATTTAACTACATTTAGGCAATGTACGCGAGTGTGTATATTTTAGTAGATAAATATAATACAAAATTTCAAAATAACAAATTAATATTAAGATAATAAATAACTTGTATTTTTACAAATGGACTTACCTTAACGATGGTTGCCTATGTTAAGACTCAACACATATTGCCGCATGAAGAACACGTTTACTACCGAACATTACCTGGATATCATAACATCATAACAACGAAACAATTTAAAATAGCACTAACTCAATTCCGCCTATCATCACACATGTAAGAAATAGAACGAGGTCGATACCACAATATTGCTCGAGATAACAGAAAATGTAAATTTCGTAACCTAAATCTCTAAGCTATAACATCGCCGATCCTGTATCTCACTTTTATCAGCGACCTAATTAAAGAACTGACGAAGAGTGGATACGGGTTCTTTATGTTTAATATGAACATTTGTGAACCGACCGATGCGGATGATATGATTCTGATATCATTATCCCGCCACGGGCTACAATGCATGTTATCCTTTTGTGACAAGTACTCCAAGCAGTGGCGGTTGAGAGTGTAACTTCGACAAGAGTGGCGTTATCGCATTCAATGACAGTTCGGAATACATGCACGCAAACGGACATTAAAAGACTTGAGGTAGCCCACAGGTTTTGCGTTAAACACATACAATCATTGAAACTGTCTACCAGCACTGAGTTTTTACTCGCAGTGTTAGATGTTGATTCACTCGAGACAGATGTTGACGTGAGAAGGCTGACATTTTTGGACAGTTATGCAGTCTTCATTGTAGATACTTGGCCAAGCACATGTTCCTGAATAGACTGACGCGATTTCTTAACTTGGTTATCAATGCCAAGGATTTATCCCAGATATATTTAGGTCACTTCATAAGGACAATCTAAATGAGTATCAAAATATGTATGTGAACAGTGGAACCTTTGTTTCAAAAATGCAGTGGAAGAGCATTCTCCGGAGACACGTCACAAAACCGTCCAGAGAAGCCAGTTTCTCGGAAATATGCACTCAAAGACCTGATTTGTCTGAGATAATGCTGGAGGACGGTAACCCATATGTGCCTTATGTAATCTTGAAATCCAAACCAGAGTTTCTGCCCATTATGAAATCAGTGAATGGAGCGGTAGGGCGTATGGTATCGAGATTATACCCGGAAAAGAGTCACAAGTGTTCAAGATGATGTAACAATATTGTTAAACATTTATTTTTCTTCTGCCCGTATAATAATCCCCACATAGCACGCATGATTGCACTGGTCATTCAAACTTACGGGATAGACTTCTTCTTACACTGTTGCAGTTAACCGCTTGAACAACAAGCAGATTTAGTGTGCTAAACGTTCATAACGCAGGCGCGTCAAAGTTTACCATGCTAAACACGTTATATAGTGTGCTAAAAGGATACGTTCAACATATAACACTCTTCCTCGGGCACTGTGATTCTGAAGATTAAACAAAATGTATTGTAGATTCTCGTAACTTGAATATTTATATTAATATTTAATTCCATGCCAATAAATAATAGTTCAAACATATGTTTATATAACTTTACTGTGTTTATAATGTAAATGTTATCTGTATTTATCGCTAATGACGTGTAAACTATTGTACATATATACACATACTGTCTATTATGCTTATGCTTTTTTTGTTAACTATTGAACATGTTGTCTGTTTATTTGTTCAGCTCTTCATGTATTGGGAGGAAATAAAGTTATATATACATTATACAAAGATATTAGAAAAACATATTTTAAGTCATATTACCAAGCATGACCAACATTAAATAAGGTTGATATGTTAATGAGAACACAAAATAAAAAAGAAATCATTAATATGTCAAAATACATATATAATGCGAATTGTTTACGCAACAATTTAGAAACAAAATAATTGATCTAAGTAATACTATATTTTCTCAGACTTCGATGAGTACTGATACATATCAATATTAAAGTGAAATTAATTTTGTAAAATAGTGTATTCTTTGTCACATTATTTTACTACCAACTGTCATTATCGGTGTTAAAGGAACATATCTTATGTCATGAATCAGTAAAATATTTGTTAATTTTTTCCGTTACATAGTTTTCATAATTATTACCTTATTGTTCATAATAATTATCATTCATGTCAGTACACTTGTGTATTATACATTTGGCTAAAAAGCAATGTAATTCTTAAGAGCTAATAAATGTTGTTGTTGTTGTTGTTGTTTAGATACACCAGGATACATAAGTAACTTCGACGCAATTTAAAACAAAACACGTGTTACACGAAGATGTCTCAATCGTGAACTGCATCGTATTTATACACGTTTATATGCTGTTTGCAGTGAAGTTATTAAAATGTCGGTGACTCCATTGCGGTGTTTCTTAATTTATAAAGATCAAACAGCTTGAGTGTGTTAGTATTAGCTTTTTATGAAGAATGTCTTATGCATTTGGTGAACATAGCCATTAGTTTTTGCTCGCGATTTGAAATTACACAATTTTTGCTAAGAATAACATTAAATGTATAAAATGCACTAGCTTGTCTTAAAGGGACTTGTTCGCAGATTATGGCACGTTTTTACATTTATCATGTAATGCTTTACATAGATAAATGTAAACATCTGAACTAAAGAGCTCCACTATTAAAACAATAGTAAACTTACAGAAAGAAACAAAAGTTAACCTCAACCGGGCTCGAACCACGGACCCTCGGAGTAAAAGACTATCGACTAAACCGCTAAGCCATCCATGCTACTATAAGATACACATTATTGTATACTTGATATAAGCAAACCACGTTTTGTCAAAAAATATACCCATAACAAAAGTACTCTCCAAATAATAATCGTTTCGCGTTTGTAACGCTTTAAAATTTTATCAATAGCTCACGATGATTGTTCGTAATTTTGAATGTATTTTGAGTACGAGTCTCTGTCATTAGTGTTATTTAGCTCACTGATGTATATTGCTAATTTATTTTTTTAATCTGTGACAAAACAAAACCCTTAAATCATGTGGTCAATGTAAACGTTATCTTTTTCATTAAAAACAAATGCCAATGGTTTCGATGAGACACAACCGCTTTAGTGCAAATGTTGGATGCGCATACACATTTTGAAATTGATGGACTATTTACTCTACAAAATATTACCATTCCCCATTTAACTGATAAAGAGAACGATATCAAGCCTCAATAGTCAAGTCTACATTATACGATATGACATTTCTTTTATCCCAATGTCAAAGAAATGTGTTAAGATCGTCGTGGCGTAGTGGATATGGTGACCGCCTAGCAATCGGGTGGTCATGGGTTCGAAACCCACTGGGAGCGTTCCTTTGATCTCCCCCAAAAACACCAAGTACTGGTTCTAGTCCCAGGAAACGGACTCGAGAGCGTTTATATAAGCCTGTGGCTTTCGATGCAATCGAGCAAAAATAAATAGGTTTAAACTAAAGAAATTCGTTTTGTGTTTGTTTATTGTTAGTGAACTTCGTGGATGTTTGTTCAGCTCGTGTACTTATTAACGAAGTCTACGTTAGTTTTCGTCAACGTATATGGTTATTAAACATGTGAAGGACATTGCTATATTGTAAAATCGTTTATCTACAAACGTTGCATTATTACAATATATAAAAGTTCTTAGACATGCAGTATAAGAAAGACGAGTATGATACAATACAATAAAACAATAAAACAAAATCTTGTTTTCGAATAAAAAAATATTTGATACGTGCGATCTATACACCCTTTCTGTTATTGACCGTTTGTAATTACCTCCCCTGAATGACGTCATTCGGGGATACCCGATTATCGATTGTAAGCGAACAAAGAGATTTCGTGTTTGACAATGCGTGTTTTCTACGTCTCTGCCTCTGGTGTTTTCATAATATATGAACGTTATTGTTTATATGCTGGACGGTTATTACATAATTACATTATGTGTTATGTAAATAAATTGATAATGTATTCTAAAATAAACATTATAACATCAACATAATAATTCAACGACATATTATTCAGTACTATTAGTGAATATTTACACATTTTATTGCATCTTAAAAAATGCGAGTTACCCATTAACACAAAGATCTATCAATTAACATCAGCGTAAAGGTGGTCTGAAGACTAAACATCGNTTGGTTATCAATGCCAAGGATTTATCCCAGATATATTTAGGTCACTTCATAAGGACAATCTAAATGAGTATCAAAATATGTATGTGAACAGTGGAACCTTTGTTTCAAAAATGCAGTGGAAGAGCATTCTCCGGAGACACGTGACAAAACCGTCCAGAGAAGCCAGTTTCTCGAAAATATGCACTCAAAGACCTGGTTTGTCCGAGATAATGCTGGAGGACGGTAACCCATATGTGCCTTATGTAATCTTGAAATCCAAACCAGAGTTGCTGCCCATTATGAAATCAGTGAATGGAGCGGTAGGGCGTGTGGTATCGAGATTATACCCGGAAAAGAGTATTTATACACGTTTATATCCTGTTTGCAGAGAAGTTATTAAAATGTCGGTGACTCCATTGAGGTGTTTCTTAATTTATAAAGATCAAACAGCTTGAGTGTGTTAGTATTAGCTTTTTATTAAGCATGTCATATGCATTTGGTGAACATAGCCATTAATTTTTGCTCGCGATTTGAAATTACACAATTTTTGCTAAGAATAACATTAAATGTATTAAATGCACTTGGTTGTCTTAAAGGGACTTGTTCACAGATTATGGCACGTTTTTACATTTATCATTAAATGCTGTAAATAGATAAGTGTAAACATCTGAACTAAAGAGCTCCACTATTAAAACAATAATAAACTTACAGAAAGAAACATTAGTTAACCTCAACCGGGCTCGAACCACGGACCCTCGGAGTAAAAGACTATCGACTAAACCGCTAAGCCATCCATGCTACTATAAGATACACATTATTGTATACTTGATATAAGCAAACCACGTATTGTCAAAAAAAAAACATAACAAAAGTACTCTCCAAATAATTTTCGTTTCGCGTTTGTAACGCTTTAAAATTTTATCAATAGGTAGCGATGATTGTTCGTAATTTGGAATGTATTTTGAGTACGAGTCTCTGTCATTAGTGTTTTTTCGCTCACTGATGTATATTGCTAATTTATTTTTTAATCTGTGACAAAACAAAACACTAAAATCACGTGGTCAATGTCAACGTTATCTTTTTCATTAAAAAAATGCCAATGGTATCGATGAGACACAACCGCTTTAGTGCAAATGTCGGATGCGCATACACACTTTGAAATTAATGGACTATTTAATCTACAAAATATTACCATACCCCATTTAACTGATAAAGAGAACGATATCAAGCCTCAATAGTCAAGTCTACATTGTACGATATGACCTTTCTTTTAGCCCAATGTTAAAGAAATTCGTTAAGATCGTCGTGGCGTAGTGGATATTGTGTCCGCCTAGCGATCGGGTGGTCATAGGTTCGAAACCCACTGGGAGCGTTCCTTTGATCTCCCCCAAAAACACCAAGTTCTGGTTCTAGTCCCAGGAAACGGACTCGAGAGCGTTTATATAAGCCTATGGCTTTCGATGCAATCGAGCAAAAATAAATAGGTTTAAACTAAAGAAATTCGTTTTTTGTTTGTTTATTGTTAGTGAACTTCGTGGATGTTTGTTCAGATCGTGTACTTATTAACGAAGTCTACGTTAGTTTTCGTCAACGTATATGGTTAATAAACATGTGAAGGACATTGCTATATTGTACAATCGTTTATCTACAAACGTTGCATTATTACAATATATTAAAGTTCTTAGACATGCATTATAAGAAAGACGAGTATGATACAATACAATAAAACAATAAAACAAAATCTTGTTTTCGAATAAAAAAATATTTGATACGTGCGATCTTTACATTGTTGAATGTGTGTGTCACTTATAATAACGCTTGTATGTGTGCATTGTGTACATGTGGCAGAATGCAAACAAGAGAGTTTTGAATAAATTCTTAGTAAGCAGAAAACGTTCAGCAGAAAAACCGAATTCAAATAATTGTTGGTACACAATGATGTAATTATCGAACTAAGTATTACACATAAACATGCATATATACAAAGCTGACCAAGTATCTTGTGACGAAGATAACGCACTTGTGTCTCAGAATGAGGCATTTATTAACGTAAATGAATACACATAGACGTTATTAAATGTGGAAAATATCTGATATATTACATATAAAACTCTTATTTATAATCTTCAATAAATAAATGGTATGGATCAATACAATGCCTGAATTAGTTAAATAAATATTATCATTCGGGAATACCGTGTTATCTTTGCATATCAATAAATATAGAACACAATGAAACAAAAAAAAATCTATAATGACAGAAATGTGTCTTCTTATCCAATTAGTGTATACCAGAACAACAACTACAAACATAAAATGATCAAAACTGGGATTACTGCCTTTAAATAGCCCATGCAAAGAGGATTACACCGGTTGAAAGCTAGCTGCACCTTATATTGACCCTGGCATTACCAAAAAATCAAACGATAAAAATCAAATATACCTTTGAACACAGAAAATAAGAACAATAATGCCAAAACGAAAGGCGCGAATTGAATACAAAACACATACTTTAAGTGTACCAAAGTCGCGAGTATTAAAACGATTAGGGGATAGGTTTTTAAGTGATTGTTATACAAATAAATATGTTCTTTAAAAAACTATCAAGTAAGCGATGTTTCTACATAAAATTGTCAAACAGTTTTGAAAAAGATCTTCGTAATGTTTCCTCAAAATAATAAAAAATAGCCCTACTCTTGCCGCCTCTGAAGACTGAATTAAGATAAGTAATGAACGATGTACGTTCTATGGCATCTACACAGCAGTCAAAGTGTAGTAGTATTTAAACCTATGTACACAAACAAAATATCAAGACACCCTACAGCTCCTAGATACGATCTCATAAATCTCCCTAATTGTTTGAATGCGTGTGTCATACCAAGACAGGTTTGTCCCTATCATGCATTATCATAGATACAAAAATCCAAAACAATAAAGGCTTAGATTACACGATGCCTGGAGTTAACATGCGTAAACAATCTGTATGTATACTAATAATTAAACTACGTAAATGTGTACATAATCAGAAGAGAAATCGTGTTAACATTCGCTATTTTGTTATGTTAGGCGAGTGACCGTTGGTCTATACAGTGCAAGAAGAATCATTTTAATCAGATTAATGATATAACAAATTATTTACAGAGGCGTCACCGCCTTGAAACGGTCCATACAAAGAATTGGTATTTAAAACTTGTTTGAAGGAATGTCAAATCTCACACTTGGCACATCATTAATCACCAAATACAATGGTTTAAATAAAAAATAAACGTAATATAAACACACTACACATTAACAAGCAAAATATTATAAATTATATTTAATAACAATTTAAATATATACAACATGTTGATGTCGATATCTTAATGTGTTTGTGAGATATACTAGATGAATTTATGCTTTTAATCAGCTGCGAAATTGTAGTAGATTTCAAAACTCTAGATGTTATCCAGGACACAGTCATGGCAGAACTGAAACTGCTCCTGTGGAATACAAAATTCACATTATTAACTATGTAAAGGTTCATCAAACACATGAAGTAAATTGTTCATATGTGACAGTGCTAGATTTTAAGGTTTGGATACTCTGTTGGTATTGTTGGATTTGTCCCCCTTGATCACAAATATTGTACATATTCCTGTCAAATGAAAAACTCTTTTTTATTGGTTATTTCAATTGCCTCTGAAATGCTGCAATCTGATTGGATTGGGCATGGACACAGTTTGATGGTCTTTGTTTTATGATAAGCTCTGAAAACTCGTGCACATTGTGTTTGTTAGTGTGATGTACAGCGATTGCTGGTGCCAATGAGAAGAGTGCATTTAGACCCTCAGTTTGGATGCGTGCTTATGGTAAACCATATTAAACAGTAACAGAAATTGGTAACCGTGTTGCTCCATAAATCACGAATGACTTACCAAGAACCCGACCCAACCGATAGGATTACTTTCCTGACTAATTCAAAGGACATAGAAGAGTAAAATCTACCCG
The DNA here is from genome assembly GCA_007657795.1 of Dreissena rostriformis. Taxonomy (NCBI): domain Eukaryota; kingdom Metazoa; phylum Mollusca; class Bivalvia; order Myida; family Dreissenidae; genus Dreissena; species Dreissena rostriformis. The sequence continues at coordinate 141,823 of VMBQ01001822.1, read as the reverse complement.
GTGAAACATATATATAGAATAATATGTTAGTGTTGAATAGAGATAAATTTATTAAGCGAGGCTTAGCCAACCTGAACCGCGAGTTGTTCATGTGTTCGTGCGACGAAACAACAAAACATATGTCCTGGTAATATGTTTATCCCAACATTGTCTAAATATGTTCTAAAAGTTATTTTTAAAACAAAGGATTGTATCCCGGATATGTTGCAATTAAGCTTAATTTACTCCATGAGGTTTCATATAAAATCAATATGAGTGTTTCTAATTGAAATAAAGATACGTGTTCAAATTTATAAATGGGTTAAGCACGTGCTGTTGAGATGCAAACTAGTCAATACTCTGAGACAAAGGACTCAAATTGATTATAATTTTATAAGATCATTATGTTTTCATGTTCACTTGTAATCCATCAAGATCTATATTAATAGATTGTCTTGCTGATTCTCATATTTATAATTTAATTCCGCATGCGTACTGAACGGTCTTGTCAATATCTATAAAGATTGAATAAGACTAGCCCGTAATAATGGTGGGGCGAACAATACTATGTTTTTAATGTTTATACAAACACTCACGCTATTCAGGTTTGCGGTCTAACGTGAGCGCGTGGACCACAGCGTGGTGAAGATACTCGTATTGGCCCTTAAGGTGAGAACATAAATTAGTATCAAATGGCGTATGAGATGTTTAAAAGTGATAATGTTCTAGTAATTGTATAGTTCAACACATTGGTCTTATATATTATTTAATCCATTTAACTTCTTTGATAATGCACTTCTGATATTAGCAATCACCAATACGACGCAACGAAGCGGTACAAAAAATAAATATAAAAATGTTATTTAAAAGAAATCACACACGGGTGCCTTCGTAGTTGGTAAGAATAGACAAACGACAGCTGTATTCCATTGTGTCATATAATATCAGTGTTAAAATGGTACATTATTTAGAGCAGCGACTGCATGCGGATCGAACATTGACCGAAAAGGAGTAAACACCTTACCGCAGTCTGGACCATGTTGGGCCTGTTCTGTCTCATGTTCAGCACACATCCCGCTATATCTACTGTTCCTTCGGACTCTCCTTCATTTATCAGAATGTCTATTGCAATGAACGTTCCAGTCCGTCCAATTCCGGCACTGTATGGGAGAAAAGATAACGTGTTGTTATAAATGTATCGTGCATTGTACTATTAAAATACAAATTGACCATAGTTCCAATTATCAAGCTCCAAAATGAGCACTCCTTCCGTAATAATTTCCCACCAACTGCCTCACATCATCAATGACTGCCTTCATCTTTCCCAAGTCTTTACCTTCTTATAAATGAGTTATATTTAAAACATAATCTAGCGTATCTCGAGAAAAATAATAGTCTTTGCATATTAATTGTTTTAGCACAGGGAGCAGGTAATGTGTAAAGTTCGATTTGTCGATTCAATAAACTGCTCATTGCAAAATTGAAGATCATTTAAGGGTAATACATATAACTTAAAAACCCCTGTTTCATTCTGAGTCCAAATTTTTATAGACACAGATAGTTTCATTTTTACTTGTTCAGAGAACAGGACACGTAAGCTGTCTGCATCAAGCAACGGACCGACAGACTTGTATCAAATGAATCCCGCCATCTTTGATGGACGCACCATAACTCTTTGCATTACCTGCAATGCACGATGGTAGGTCCTTCTAGTACTGCTGGAGCATGCACTACTTTCTGTCTGAACTCAATGATCGACGTGACGTCATCAGGAACGTCCTTATCAGGCCATGATGTGAAATGAAAGTGGTTCAGAGTTCGCTCTTCATTGTCCTTTAAAATAAATTTACTTTCTCAGAGATTCCTTTTCTCTTGTGTTGTAGATTTAGATGTAGAAAATCGTGTTTCCGATACAAACGTATTAAACATTATAAAATGTGTAATTATAATTTGTTGATTAAACCCTTAAGTGGTTTCCTGGACAGAAGTGCGGAGTTTTGTATTAGTTCAATTGCAAGCTTAGAAGATAGTACATATGATATGATGATCTGCATTTGCTGACGTTTACCTTTTCGATAGTGAACGACCTTCTAGTAAATTCCGCAAACTGGTTTTCACTCTGACATGAAACCCGGACATCATTAAACATTCGACTCACACCGGCATTCGGCCAGTACTGCTCACAATTTTCGGTCTGTAAAATAACATTATGTTCAATGTTATATTTAGGTACCAGCGATTTACCAAAGAAGTGCTTAAACAATGACCTGTTTATATAGATTAAGCTCTATTTTAATGTTTGCGATATGCTTTCCATTAATATAAATATTTTTAATGTGCTTTATCCGGTTCAGAAATACAATGATAATTAGCATAATTGGATGACTTTCGTGCCTTGAATCTGTTCAGAAGTATTTTAAGACATGATTGTATTAAAAGCAGATAACTCGTAAAAATAAATACTTAAAAAGAGTCAAATTTACTTACCCTTCCTTCCACTAGATTTGTAACCGTGACAATTTTCTCCACCTTTTGTTGCCAAACCATTCTCCAAAAAGCACTAAAGTCACCAAGCTGCTTGGACATCGGACCTTACACAACATACATTGATGAGCGACTGATTGGTATAATTCAAGGCGTCTTTTTATTGTTTGTTGAAAGTATATTACTCATTAAAGCATAACTGACAATATGTAGTCCTTTACATACCGTTTTGCTTAAAATCGAGAAAAAGAATACTGGTTATGTGTTAATATTTATGGTTAAAGTAAACAAATCCCTAAGTGTTGAAGAATACTTACCTAAAGTGGCGATGTATTCGTTTCTTCTCTTGAAACCCTACACACGACAATAATGGTGTAAGAACTAATAGGTTATTGCATCAAGTATACACTATTACAATCGAATAATAATAATTCGAAATGAAATTAACGAATAATTCAACGAATGGGACATATATGTATCAATCTCACGTCGATAAAGCTGGCATTGATATAGTCCGTGTCCCCACCAAGAACTTTGACTCTGTGATCATCATCTACAAAATGATTTTGAAACAGCGTATTTATGGTATAGTACGGTATACAATCATAACCGACTCAGAGATATATGTTCTTGCATTTAAAAGGATGGCAGAAATGTTTAGATATATCCGAATGAACATTTGCGAGTTAAGTAAGTAAGCGAATTAAACATGGACGTGAACTATACATACACTCGCGGTTAATAACTAAACTACGTACAGGGGTAGATGCCTTTATATCTGTTCTTAGCGATGTTCGCTTTCATCTGGGACACGTTGTAGTCTTTCAGCAGACCATACGGGAGTTTCTGGTTCAGAATGATAAATATAGGTGATAATGAACTATGCGTTAATCGACAATTAAAGCGATATATAACGGAACAGCATGCTGGCCAAATAATTCAACATTTTATATTAAATTTACATCGAATTCGAGTTTCTGGAATTATAAAAACGCATGTATTGAGTGTAACAGCGGTACATAACTGAAGCGCTCATGTGCCAAGCAATTCATACTTGCATACTAAAATTAAATTTACCTCGAATTCAGTTTTGAAGTAGTCCTTTTTCTTAGACATAACAAACTTCTGTAGTTCAGTCACAGGTATTTTGAATTTTTTCACTTCGCTGTCGTTGTTGTAATAAACAACTCCATTCTCGTCAAATCTGATCGCATTTTGGCGGGCAATATTATCTGATTATGAATAAAAGTCTTGTTAAAATTATGTCCTTTTATGTTACACATAAACGACGTATTCGGGATTTTCGTAATTAAGAAGTTGTCTCCTATTCGGGAAGGTATCACGAGTATCCCGGGTAAAAAGCGGTCCGTCTAAAATGCGTATATGACTCATATCCGCGGATATGACCGAAAAGTGCGGATATGGACGAATATAAGCAATATCGACACTTTTTCGGCATGGTTATATTGTTTGTGGTGTGTTGCCCTAAAACAATATTCTGGCACTTCGTCATGTTCGCGGATATGAATTTAGAGTTGGAAAAATGATAATGTCTATTAAATTGTTATATTTTGAGACAATACTAACATATTTAACACATATTGTGTATTTTTTTTATTAAACATTGCAGAAAAAGTGTCGATATTGCCTGTATTCGTCCATATCCGCACTTTTCGGTCAATCCGCGGATAGGAGTCATATTTGCATTTTAGACGAACCGCTTTTTACCCGGGATACTCGTGATACCTACCCGAATGGGAGACAACTTCTTAATAACGAAAATACCCAATATCGCAATCTATGGATATGATGTTGAACTGTTAAATATGGGCATACTGTTCCATAACAATAAGCATGATAGAAACATATGACATTTCAATCAGTGTATTTTTCCTATATGCATAATATTCGTTGATGTACATAATTAGATTATAAATGACAATTAACTTTAAGGTTCATTAATTAGTCTACAAGCTAAATAGCTAACACAAGAAGAACATGTATTCAAAGTTGTTTTTCTTCAATTTAAATATACATTTCATTGTGACTTGAAATGGTTTAAGTTGAATGAGCAAACATCATTTTAAAGCAAGCACGTGAATTGTATTACAAACTTGCAAAATAACCTCTTACGAAACTGCTGAGAATATACAAAACTTAGCAAACACACATTTGGCAGAACTAAATAATAACATCTGAATCTTTAGAAGGACAACTTACTAATTGGCATCTATTCAAATTAATGGGTCTTGTACAGGACCTTGGTTGTAAAAAGAATCTTAGATTATTATTGTATGTGCCGAAATGCTCGCCTTTAAAAAAGGAGAGAAAGTGAGGACATTAAAGTGAGGTAGGCTGCAGGACGTACAGGTACCAGGGCAATATCTTAGAACAAACTGATAAAATCTATGAAACTTCTTGGAATTAATATTTTAAAATCGACACTCATTTATGTACGTCAAAGGTTTATATGGAATACTAATTCATTTTGTTAAGGATGTATTGATAAAGACACAATCACCAAAAGATTAGAAGGAATATTGATCCCATATGTTTATGGATCAGAACAGTTAATGATTATAAACAACTAACAAATACTATCTTTGTATATTTCTGATAATGGATGTTGTTTGTATTTGTACAAACAAATATAATAGGTTTCAGACAGAAAAAGACAAAATACAGAGTGATCAACTGGGATTCATCAACACGTAAAACATCCGATGGTCAATTTCTCTCATGAATTTCTTAAGTACGAACCGATCTCCAGACTCTCCTCGGTTGTAACTATGTTCATCGTGAGGTGACGTGCATCATTTGTGTAGACAGGATCATGTGGGGTCGCGATATCTGCTTCCACAGAGGACGTATTTGCATTAACCATGCCTGTATAAGCTTGATGAAAAGGGAAAGTAATTCTGAAGAAGTGTATGACGCAATTGATTTGGAGATATATATTGTTTAATTTGTAACAACCTTCGCTATCAAGTTACTTATCATACTACACATACATATACATGTACTATCAACTTAACAATTTATATTATATTTAATTAACATATGCCAAATTGTGAACCCCGTGGATATATCCAGCGTTTTTTGTGTGTTTTTTTTTAATGAAAAAGACATGTCAAATGTTATGTTATACACATCACGTTTAAGAAATAAAGTGTGCTAAATGAATACGGTAATTACAATACCTTGCTTTCCACTGCGCACTACGGTAGAATACACTGGTGCCGATGCATTGTCTTCATTGCTTGATTGATCGTGAACGAGTTCATGCTTTGGTTCTCGATTTCTACAAAGGGACAATCGGTTTACATTCAGAGGCCATATGTATTGTCCACTCTTCTTTAAACAATACAAGTTTGCTTGTGATCGTTAAAGCATTTTTATGATTTTACTGTATAAAACATTCGAAATATACCAAACTTAACCTTGTGTTGTTCAAACATTATGGAACTTGCTATGACAAAGGATATTATGTAAATGCAATCTATTTAATCATATGCTCGACCTAAGTAGAAGAAAGGTTACGTGAGTTCACACATTTGGTCACTATGTCAAATTCAGAGAAGAACACAGCTTGTGAATACCCAAGTTCATATTAGGTTGTTGGTTTGTTTTTGTTTTGTATTGTAAATTACTGTATCATAATTTTATTCCAAACATTTTTGTAAGTAAACGCTTGTTTGCTCAGGTAAAAAGCATTTACCATCTTGACCGTCTTGTGTGCAATAAATTCTAGAAGTATTCGCCGATATTAATGTGTAAACATCTCAATATAAATGGAACGTCAACGCCATGTACATTATTTCGAATTGATACATGTATGTTCTGTAATAAAATACGTATTTGATATTAACCTAACTGACATGGAATTTCGAGTACTTGCATTTCATGTAAGTAGATTAATATTCCGACAGCAATCACGATAGCAAGTATAACAGCAGCGGCAACTCCGCCTCCAATGACAGCTACTGGTACCGGGTTTACGCTGTTTTTCTGCTTAGTAGCTGTATGCAAAGACACACATTTTATCACTAGTGTATTAGTGCTGTGTTCAATGAAAGTCCTATGAGACTTTTGCTTTAAAGAAGAACAATAACACATGACAATTACTAGTAAAAAATGTATTGGAAAATAATGTAGCATTTTACCGTCCATGCAAGTTTCTCCTGAAAAACCTTCCGTGCAACCAAACAGGCATAGTCCCGTTTCAGGAGAACATCGTGGCTCATTTCCTTTTTGCGCGCAGTTTGCTGGACAGAATGAGTTACAAGATAGGCCGTACTTGTTTAGAACACATCCCATGGTGCAAGTTCCATTAATGTAACACGATTCATTAATGCAGTTGATATTGCAAGGCATATCACAGTCGTCACCATATAAATTTGGTGATGAACAAATCAAACACTGTCCGCTGTTCTGATCGCACATCGAGCAATTATATTCACACTTTGAGGAGCACTTTTCTCTCCAATACCCATTGTGGCAGCCTATTTCACAATGTCCGGACGAACTATTGCATTTCCTGTCATAACATGACTTAGAACATGGTGTACATATACCTCCAAAATCTGGAAAATATCCTGTCTCACATGTTTGACAAATTAATGCTTGCATGTCGTCTCTCCTGCACACCAAGCACCGTCCGTCAAATTCAGAGCATTTCTTATTACAATTCAACTCAAAATACCCATCTTTGCACCCATCTGTGCATTGACTAGCTGATAAACACGTTGCATTTTTGCAGTTGCTGCTGCATGGGCAACACGCTTGGCCAACTGGATAATACTGCGAACTCATACATGTATTGCATTTGTTATTAGAACAGAGACTTGCCACGCATGGACATTGTTTGTGTTCGTTTAAATACCCTTCTTTACACAACTCACATGTTCCTGAATCATCGCACGTTTTGCAGTTCTGAGGACAAGTGTTATCACACGCTATTCCGAAGTATCCATCTTTACATTTAAAGCACGTAATCTCAGACAGGCAACCTTCGCAACTTTCAGGACATGAATGCTCACATGTTTTTCCATAAAATCCATTTGCACAACTGTCGCATTTGTAGCCCTGAAAGTTGTTTTTACAATAACAACTACCACTATTTCTGTCGCACGTGTTGTTTACGCACCCCACAGAACATTCATTCGAACAATCGTCTCCGTATTTTCCTGTAGAGCAATCAGTACATCGCTCACCATAAAAGTTTGTATTGCAATCACAATTCCCGGTTTGATTATGGCAAATATTGTCTCTACACCCGCGTGAACACGTATTGTAACACAACTTTCCATAAAAGCCTGTCTTACAAACTGTGCAGTTATACTTATTTCTAAAACAAGATATGCAGTTCTCAAAGCACTTGCTACAAGTAGTGTTGGTCGCGTAATAGCCAATGTTACATTCTATACAACCAGGATACGATCTACATGTTTTACAGTTCTCGCTACACCGCTCACTGCAGAAAGGAGCCTGGTAACCATCTACACATCCATTTTGGCAAATGTGCTCATAAGTAGTGTTGTTCAGATGTCCACTACTGCAGTTTTGGTCCACACAGCACTTACATGGTTCACAATTTTCGGCAAATGCTTTGAAAAATCAAATACTCAAACAATTACTGTAATGTCTCATTCTCAAAATTTTAGAGTAAACACACTTTGGTTCTTTTGAAAAAAAATAAGTTCACATATTATATAAGTAACCATGCACTCGTAAATGTTAAGGTCGAATAAGATACATTGTATATATAAATACGAACTAGTATTTCAAATAAACATACCTTTAAAAAGCAATATACTGCAGGCAGATAATATAATAAGGCAATCTGTAGAGCCCGATCGGTGATTGACAGTTATTGTCATTTTTCCGTGACTATGGAATTCAGGTGCTGTTTTAAAATAAAAAAAGTGTTGTTAATTGTTTTTCCGAATAGATAAACGTATGTAGTTTTTTTTGTCTTATTGGATGCAGTAATAGTAAACCGGCACTGCGGTTATAATAAAACTGCAAGGTTTCTAACGGGCTTTAACATTTTTGCATACACAGCTTAAAACAAGTCACTAATTGCGATAATATCGTTTATCCGTACGTCGTTTTTGTTTTACTTCTACATGCAACAAAAATATAAGGAACACTTTTATAAAGTTGTATTTGGGTTTCGGAAATTGTGAACTATACTATTTTTAACGCTGTTAACATGTTCAAACAGCACAATGGAGAGCTTAACCAGCGAAATACAAATGTAAGCATTAATTCATTTTAAATGCTTGTATTCGTTTTACATTAATAAATCCTACCTAATTAATATATATATATATTTATATATTAATTAACTTATATATATATATATATATATAATTGATTCAATCAGAAAACATTAAATATAAAAAAAATATCACGAAAGCTGCTATGGGATCTTGAATAAATCGGGTCAATAACATCCCAACATACACCCAGTAAAGTACCATCTTCATCAGCTTTGGTAACAAACAATTAGTAGCGCGAAGTTCTTATGTACTGTAATTTGAAAATTCCAGAATTCATCAAAGCGACAAAAACAGGCAAAAGTGAACAACTGTGGTGGTTTAATTTTTGCTAAAAAAGGATAGGATTTACACTAAACATATAAGTACACTGTATTTCGTTATTAAATTGCGAAAGGATTATAATAAGCACATTGTGACATAGTCAAGTCATATATGAAAAGTGCTTTTCCTTGGTTGCCGGACGTCCAACAATCCAGTGTTGAATTCATATTGAAAATTCATATTGTGGCGATTTTTTTATAAAAACATATTAAACATATATAGCGCGATCGTTTTGGTGAAATTGCAATAACAACATTCATTTTATTATATCTATAAATAAGGCTTCACGTGCATACAACTTCCGACCATTGTCCAAAGTAAATAGCAAATCTATTGTTGCAAACAACACACTCAAGTTTGCAAACGGATTTCCGTTAAATACTTAGCGTTTGGGACTGTTTGTTTAACTACTTATATAGTCAGGTATCGCTTTAAATACGTGAAAATTAAGCTACGTTTAATGACCATATTTCCTTTTAATAATTGTATTATAATACTTAATCGCATGCACCTACCAAGAAGAGACAGAAGAGAATGTTATATCTTTTTCATTTAACTTAAAATTTAGAATATCTAGATAAGGTTATTTGAGAATGTTTACAACAAAAACCTTTAATTTAGATTTAAATTTCAAAACACATACTATTACAACCATTATAAACATAATCAATTATAAATCATAACGAACACGTGCACGTAAAATACATATTTAGACATAACGCATGGTTATGTCATTACCCGCATTCAGTGTAAGATTCTACACATGCTTAAAAGGATAATGGTTGATTTCGGTAAACCATTGTTTTGTATTTGAGCAGAACATACAGAAACACGAACTTTAACGAGTGACGAAAAAGTCACATCCTTTTTCTAGATGCGCAAAGTAGCACCATTTTAAATATAAGATATGGAAAATGACTAAATTCTACAAATAAGATACGGCAATGACCATATTCTGTATAATAATTAAACTTGTTTTTTATAAAACTTTTAAGTAGGCTTTGAGTTCGGAAAATTGCAACTAACATGCGTTTGTCAAGAGTTTCCAGTTTGGTATCTTGCCATGTAATTTGCACTTATGCGATGTCAACATGTGTACAAGGAAACAATTTGATAAATATTACACTAGTTTATGTAGACGAGAATCCCGTTTGAAAGTATACGCAAAAGACTATAACGAAATATTTTCATTCAGGCAGTTTATGATCATTTCAAAGCATGCTTGAAAAGAAGAATCTTGATCTCAAGATCAAAGCTATTGTAAAGTAATTTACATAAACAGCGATAACATGTTTCCGGTCAACATCATACAATCTACTTGTTCAGTTTCGGTTCTCGATTCTCTACTTATTAAATCAATTTAAGCATCATCATCCGCCAATTATGTAATGTACGCCGTATAATTCACAATGATATATTTAAAAACGTTTGCATTGTTAAGTAAGCTGTGCATTCTAATGGAATTATCCATGCCCCGTGCGTTGCATTCGTAAATATCTTAGCCCGCTTTATCTTTAATTCGCAGAATTATTCGTTGACTTTTATAAAAGTCTTTCAGTGACAACAGAAATTTACGAACCTGATATAATATGAATAAAGCAACAATTCATTCACTGAATAGTGCATTATTAATCTTATTCAATATAAGTTTCTAGATGTTTCCGATCCCTGGCTTCAACACTTAAAGTGATATTAGACAAATCTAACAGTATATAGGTGTCTATCGCAACCGTTGTTTATTTTTGGAGTTTTCACTTCATATACACTTATATTTGTTAATGCAGCATCAACATACTAAAACAATATCGCGGAAAGAGAAAAATAATGCATTTAAATTTCAACCATACTTTCGTTAAGACTTATTTTTGGTTAGTTTAAAATCTGGGACACAACGCGAAAACATATGACAATTCTGAAATTATTGATACATTTACCTTCGTGTCTCTGTCAACTACATCTTCGGCCATACTTCTTCAAAAATATTTTATAAATGATGTGTCAGTAAAGTGACTTTATAAGAAAGACTCAAATCGTATAACTTTCGTAAATACGCGGCAGTTCCGCTCGGCTAGTTAAGCTTACAGGACTGGGTTAGTCACGTAAAATATCGAATATAATATATATTTTTATAAACAACTGGTAGCAAGATGAGTTGCAGATAATTGGTCAGTTNAATTAATATGCATTCATAATTAGTACTGGTTCTACCCAGGTTTTTTTGTCTGAAACCATTAAAATTATTACACACATCAGTGTAATAATAGTACAGACACTCACTTGTTATTATCAATATTACCTTGAGCTAAGCGAAACGACTTTTCAAAATTTAAAATAAAAATTATTATGAGTAAAATTACTGAATTTCGTGGTAAATTGTTATAAAATGGAATTGTATATATATATTTTTTTTACTGAATTTGGGAAAAAATATCTTTTGCCATTGTGAATATGACCGAATAATGGCTACAAAATCAGCTGAAAAAAAGCCTAGCAGGCTGTCTGGCTAGCGCTGTGGTTGCCACACTGGCTACTCCTGATGGATTCATGCATGCGAGTTTGGTTGGTGGTCAGAATACCCGACAGGTGTGGTTTTCCCCGGGTACTCCAGTCTTTACACACAGCACACGACCCCATCAAAAAATGTATATAAATAGAAGGAACTGCAGCTATTATTCAAAATTTATCTTGTCTTTCATTAGCCTTATGCTTATTAACAGAGCTGGGACACACTCCTGATCCTCACATAATGCAGCCTCATACGAGGAGAGACCTCATAAACTTTGAAATAGACATATAAACGGTATAAAGCGAGCGAATTTTTTTTACACAGTCTACGTTGCTAAATATGCTTTTCATTAGCCGCGCAGACTTATTATTAATTATTGCGTTAAGTGCAATAAACGTTGTTCACTGGACCATGAATGCGCCTATTTTAATATACTTGTCCTTTACCCGTTAATCGTAAATTATGGGGTAAAACGCGCACATCTCTAAATGTATTCCCACAAAACCTTCCAGCTTCAGTGCAAAATATGGATATTAATTTTATAGACAGTGAGCATTTCTACACCCTGTTGAATGAAATGAATAGCTTTATAGAGAATATTGCATAAACGACAATAAAAACGAGTCCAAGAGACAGACACCGGTACTGACGACAAATATGATTTTCGAAACCAAAAACATATCAACAACTTCATGAATTAATGAAACTACATGTATTTTTATTCAAGCAAATATGTTTGAGCTTTTACAACTTTTGACAATATCGTACAATAACCTTCTAAAAGTGGTGAATTGAGGCACAGTACCGCTCACACCATCAATGTAAATTGTGCGTCGTTGTGTGCCTTTGCCGGAGTATTTTATACATTTTTTTTTTCAAAAATGTTCGATATGCAGAAACATATTATAATGATTTATTGTGATATATAATATAAAGTATTAACAATGCGTGTTATGTATGGCTGTGTGCGCCTGTGTGTGTCTTTGTGCGTCGTTGTGTGTCTTTGCTTGAGTATTTTACTCGTTTTTTTTTCAAAAATGTTTGATTTGCATTAATATATTATAATGATTTATTGTAATATATTATATCAAGTTTAAATAATGAGTATTTTGTATGTTTTTGTGTGTCTTTGTGTGTCTTTGTGCATCTTTGTGTCTTTGTGCGTCGTTGTGTGTCTTTGCTTGAGTATTTTACCTTTTTTCAAAAATGTTTGATTTGCATTTATATATTATAATGATTTATTGTAATATATTATATAAAGTATTAATAATGAGTATTTTGTTTGTTTGTGTGAGTCTTTGTGCGTCTTTGTGTGTCTTTGTGCGTCTTTGTGTGTCTTTGTGCGTCTTTGTGCGTCTTTGTGTGTCTTTGTGCGTCTTAGCAGAATTTAGTAGGACCCCTGTTTTGTATTTTAGCAGTACATACAGAAACACAAACTTTAACGAGTGACGAAAAAGTCACATCCTTTTTCTAGATGCGCAAAGTAGCACCATTTTAAACATAAGATATGGAAAATGACTACATTCTACACATAAGATACGGCAATGACCATATTCTGTATAATCATTAAACTTGTTTTTTTTATTAAACTTTTTAGTAGGCTTTGGGTTCCAAAAATTTGCAACTAGCATGCGTTTGTCAAGAGTTTCCAGTTTGGTATCTTGCCATGTAATTTGCACTTATGCGATGTCAACATGTGTACAAGGAAACAATTTGATAAATATTACACTAGTTTATGTAGACGAGAATCCCGTTTGAAAGAATACGCAAAAGACTATAACGAAATATTTTCATTCAGGCAGTTAATGATCATTTCAAAGCAAGCTTGAAAAGAAGAATCTTGATCTCAAGATCAAAGCTATTGTAAAGTAATTTACATAACAGCAATAACATGTTTCCGGTCAACATCATACAATCTACTTGTTCAGTCTCGGTTCTCGATTCTCTACTTATTAAATCAATTTTAGCATCATCATCCGCCAATTATGTAATGTACGCCGTTTAATTCACAATGATAGAATTTAAAACGTTTGCATTGTTAAGTAAGCAGTGCATTCTAATGGAATATTCCATGCCCAGTGCGTTGCATTCGTAAATATCTTAGCCCGCTTTATCTTTAATTCGCAGATTTATTCGTTGATTTCTATAACTGTCTTTCAGTGATAACATAAATTAACGAACCTGATATAATATGAATAAAGAGCAACAATTCATTCACTGAATAGTGCAGTATTAATCATATTCAATATAAGTTTCTAGATGTTTCCGACCCCTGGCTTCAACACTTAAAGTGATATTAGACAAATCTAACAGAATATAGGTGTCTATCGCAACCGTTGTTTATTTTTGGTGTTTTCACTTCATATACACTTATATTTGTTAATGCAGCATCAACATACTAAAACAATATCGCGGAAAGAGAAAAATAATGCATTTGAATTTCAACTATACTTTCGTTAAGACGTATTTTTGGTTAGTTTAAAATATAAAACACTCCGCGAAAACATATGACAATTCTGAAATTATTAATACATTTACCTTCGTGTCTCTGTCAACTACATCTTCGGCCATTCTTCTTTAAAGATATTTTATAAATGATGTGTCAGTAAAGTGTTCCGCTCGGCTAGTTAAGCTTACAGGACTGGGTTAGTCACGTAAAATATCGAATAAAATATATATTTTTAAAAACAACTGGTAGCAATTTGAGTTGCAGATCATTGGTCAGTTACCACATTTTTGACCTGTTAATTCTTTTCAACTCATTTCAACAGTGAAAAATGCGTCTAATATCACTTTAAAATCAGGGATTAAAAAAAGTTTTAATTCTTGTAATCGGTCCGAATCAATTTTTCTACCACCGACCCTTTTTTCATAACATTTTGGAAATACCGCTGTAAATGATACATTTATTCGTGTATGTTTATGTGTAATTTGCATACCATGAATTTACTCAATTATAATTTGAGATTTCTTTTCGAAATCGTTATAAATTATGGGGTTGACTGTTCTTCGGATCAAAATCGGGAACATTTACATTCGCCGGAACATTTGGCGTCATGGTATTACGACCTTATAAGGATAGCTTTATATGAAATATATATTAAGAAGTGAAACTCCAGAAGCTGCAGCAGTATTGCAGTTTTATCATACTCACCTTTGATATAACTTTTTAGAAAAAGTAAAAATGAACTCTTTCCCTTGGTTTACAGGAGTCTTCAAAGCCGTTCAATATCATAGTGGTTTTAGCACAAATGCGAAATAAGAGACTTTATGTTTTTGCTGAAGAAATTGAAAGATAATGGCTACATAGTTTAAGATAGTTCGAATACACTAGTTCCTTCTGAAAGACTTTAAACACATTTTCACTTTTATAAATATATAACAAAAAAATGAACAATATGTAAGAAAGCTTAATTTTATGTATAAGTCAACATCAATGTAAATATTTCATTATGTATAATATCAGTATCCGATTCCTTTAAAAATTTTAAAAATGGTTATTCCGATAACTAAGTCATGTCAGATCTATTGGATGATAATTGTTATCAATACGTTCAATATACAAAAACAAGTTATTATTTCCTTAAAAACATCTAAATTTTATTTGAAACATATTGAATGATATATTGATCATAAAGCCGTAATTCGAGCATGTGATGATATTTTGTTATATCGTATTATGTAGTTATTAAAAACAACCATAAATCATTTGCTTTCATAGTAACATCACCAGAGGAAGTATCTGTGTTCAATTCTATGAAATGATTTAGGTCCTTGTCTATACGCACGTTTTATATATGGTTTATTCTCACTCATGACGGTCTAGGCAATATATGTTATTGTCCTGATAAAATAAGAAAATAAGAATTAAAATTAAATATGCGTGCACTTACATATGTATTCCAACCGTCCTATAAACAACTGAACGTAGCCCAGCAATTCGCACGAATATAAAGTCAAGATCGTTAAATCTTATGCGGATGACTATCATTGAGAGTTCAGATCCGGCATACAGCAAATTTTGTTGCTACAATAATAATTTTCATAAGAAGTTGTTGCATTATGCGCACTTGTTAATCAAACGTTTACATGTTTTACACTTCATGAAGCGTTGCTAATATATATTGAACGAAAATTGTTTGTTACTACAGTGGTCTTAACAATGAGATGTGGCTAAAATTAATTATACACACTTGTTAATCATTTATAATTCTCCAGTTTATGCGATTTTTTCGATTTGTGCATATGAAATTCATTAACAAAATGCCACTCTCAAATGTTACTAAAAAAGGCTGTGCAATGTATTCGATGGACACAATATAGAAAAGTATAATTCAATTATGAAAATACTTACACAACACATATTCCAGAAGTCTTTTTAACAAATGAACGTAGGTCGCACAAACGAATTATTCAAAGCACTGACTTTAAGGACACGTCGGCGTGATTGTACAAACTCATCTGCAGAAAAGCGTTTAAATAAATATCATTTCATTTAAAAATTGTCAATAAGTATTAATTTCCGGTATTGCTGAATGCATTTTCTTTCCTTGTTCAATTTGTCTGCATTTTATCGCATACGATATGTAAATAGAAAAACATCGAAGACGCAAAGAAATCACACAGCGCCGTGAAATAATCAAGCCAAAACAAATGACATTAATTTTAGCAAATAATTTATTGTTTGTTTAATCGCTTAATTTTTTGACATTTTGTACCAAATCTGCGCCTCTTTGTTATGACGAATTAACCGCAAACATATTGTAATTTGTACATACCGCCCGTTCATCCGAGAATCGTTTTGATTGGTCGGTTATAAATATCGAATTCGCTCGCCCACACTCATTCACAGCCGAGATTTCATAGAGATCTATAACAGAGGCTAACCCCTCAATACATGGTTTAGTTGTAATACCAACGTACTGTCCGCATTGCGTAACTCCGTTAACCTCAAGCCTATTGGATAATACAACCCGAGACGTATCGGGTGGCAGAGACGTTTCTATCTATGATTCTGGAGAGAGCTAACGGATTGTAGGATATTAAGAATCGTTTCCGATGGCTGTCGCTTTCCACAAATCGGAATTTGCATGCGTGTGTTAGGAGTTTTCATTTTGAGTTTATGTCCTCTTTATTTGCAGTGATCAACATTACAAGTGAATTGTCAACATACGAATAAGGAGACCACTTGAAATAAACGATACTTGCATCTGTATTTAACAATCCCCTATTGAAACAATACTCGAAATCCTTATTAAATCTTGTAAACCAATTGTGATTCCTGTAATAGTGCCTTCTTTATGACTTGTTATTTTATCAATTTCATGATCTACAAACGTACACCCGCAATTGTAAAATTTAATTCATGAAGAGACAAAAGAAGAGATTCCGGTCCACAAGAGACAG
This sequence comes from Dreissena rostriformis, assembly GCA_007657795.1. Taxonomy (NCBI): domain Eukaryota; kingdom Metazoa; phylum Mollusca; class Bivalvia; order Myida; family Dreissenidae; genus Dreissena; species Dreissena rostriformis. The sequence continues at coordinate 124,843 of VMBQ01001822.1, read as the reverse complement.
TCGGTGGGTTCAGTTTTGGTTTAATATTATAAAAGATATATTTGGAACACAAGGACTGAAACAATAATACAATGTTGCAAGGACTGGTATATTTTACAATCTGGTTGTTATTATCATCAACCGTTAATTCATTGGATGTAGCTCTATTTGTTTTGATTAAAAGTTAAACATTTTTAATTTTCATATAAACGTTCTGCCATCTGGTCGGCTAAAACACCCATATGACCTGTTTTCGATGCGTACATGGTATGCATATATAAGCAATTTTACCTTCAATTCGCCGCTTGGTACATAAGATAATATAATTAGTAAAAAAGGAAAACAATTTGCTCCATGATGTGTACCTATGACCTATGTGGATTTAAAAAAAATTAAATCAGCATTCTGAGATGATTCCATACAACATGTTAAACAGTTGACATCATACAAATTAGATCTAGGCTTCGCAGTTTTAATATTGCTAGATCAATTATTTAAGACCCATCACAACAAACGCGCAGTAAGGACAAACATGTAGGTCAAGTGTCGTGCGCGCATGTAGCACTTACATTTTGACTTGTTAAATTGAAGATTCAAATATTCTAACTTATTTTCTTTCTCCTGGTAACAATTGCTATAATATTTTCGCAGTTTTTGTCTTTCGATTTCACACAATAACAATGCACACTACATTTAGTTTTTATTTTGTCTTGTAAGTTTGTAAAATAGGTTACGATAAATGCATAGATATTAAAGCTGCTGTATATAAAGTATAAATTAAAGCATTTGAGTTATGATCAAACACCCATACTTGAAGAAAAAAAAAACAAGTTCTTAGGCAAGAGAACATTTCTCAAAAACCTACATAATGGATTTTAATGAATATCATACGAATCTGCTGATTGATGTCAGGTATGTGTTTGTGAGGGTGTTTGCGTGTTACGTGTGCATGTTTTAAGTGTTACATAACAACTTCATAATAATATGTACAATGCCGTTTTGGAAGGTATTTATTACAATGATTTGACTTACTTACATTGCTTGTGCTTATCATAGTGATGTGTACCGTTATTTAATTTGATTACTTGTTTAATATATAAATTCATCAATGCGTGTGCTTGGTGTAAAACTTACTACAACAACAGTCACTACTAATATCATTTTACTCATAGTCATTCTGACAAAACAACTAGGCACTGTCCTTACAACCCGGACAATAATAATTCCTTTCTATCAGATTATACAGATAGCTAGTGCATATCTTCTATGCAAGTGCAGAACAATAATGAGGCAAAGCAACAAGTGAAGATGTATCTGCTCATATTATTATATTATACGGTATCCACAGGTGTGCTACTTTTCTCTGGTATCACTTCACCACTTTAAAACATTGTTCATACATAGAACCAATCTCTTAGCTGTAGTTATGACACATACACATTACAAACTATATGTATACATATATTATGTCGTTCCTGTATTTGATTTTCAGCGCTCTTACATCTATCAAGCTAAAACAAACGACAAAATAACGATTTGATTCATTCGTCGTTTCCTAAGATGTTGTGAGGTCATTAATACTTAAAAAAAACTTTCAGCACATTGTCTTTAATATAATACATCATGATAGAAAGCAAATGTTATATACACAATTTGTTAAATTGGTGATACGTCCAATCTATTTTCTGATCAAGTGGATCTGATGAAAAAACTTTAACGACCAACGCATATATGCATTTTGTATCTTCCCTTAGATATTACTAACTTGTTTGATTATTATAACACGTAAAACAATATTGTTGAATAAGTAATAAATTTTCGCCATTAACGTTTACATAAACAGATAACAAACTTGTTACAAATGGTACGTATAGATCTCATATGTGTGTTCCGAATTGTCTGTGTCTTCCTGTCCTCTCAACTGCGGGTCAGGTTTGTTCTGATAATCAGCCTTTGCCTCTTAAACAACTGGGCTTTTGGTAGGTTTGTTTTGAAAGTGAGCCCTTGTTTCATTGACAACGTGTCTTTGGGTCGGTGTGTTCTGATAGTATGCCCTTGCTTCTGCAACAACGTGTCGTTGGGTCGGTGTGTTCTGATAGTAAGACCTTGCTTCTGCAACAACGTGTCTTTGGGTCTGTGTGTTCTGATAGTATGCCCTTGCTTCTGCAACAACGTGTCGTTGGGTCGGTGTGTTCTGATAGTATGCCCTTGCTTCTGCAACAACATGTCTTTGGGTCGGTGTGTTCTGATAGTAAGACCTTGCTTCTTCGACAATTGGGCGTTGGGTAGGTGTGTTCTGATAGTAAGACCTTGCTTCTGCAACAACGTGTCTTTGGGTCTGTGTGTTCTGATAGTAAGACCCTTCTTCTTCGACAATTGGGCGTTGGGTAGGTGTTTTATGATAATTAGGCCTTGCTCCTGCAGCAGCGTTTCAAAGAGTGGGCAGAGGAGTCGGGCAAATGCTATCTGTAACAATAACGTTCAAAAAGATCAAATATTTCAACTTTATTTATTCGCGTTTTATATACAAGTACACCGGTATGATATCAGATCAAAAACGCATGTCTCATAGATACACAATCGATATGCGATGACATTATATTGAAAAAACGCATATCAAATTGATATTCAGTCGATATGCGATTACATCACATTGAAAACGCATATCCAATCAATATTCAGTCGATATGCGATAAAATCACATCAATGAGCGCTTAAATAAAGACAAGTTAGCATCTCGTTGTCATAAAAGCTTTTTAAAGTTTTTTTTTTTTTTTTTTTTTACATCTCAAGAAGGAAGATCCTCATGTATTGCTCTTTTGTTGTCAAGAATGAGTTTAAAAAAATGTACCGATCTCCAGGGGCTCCATAGCAGTCAATGTGACTAGCTCCCTCGTCAGTTTTTGGCCGGCAGGAGTTTCCTCAGCAGTCAATCTAACTCCCTCCCTCGTCAGTTGTTGTTCGGCAGGATTTTCATCAGAAGTCAAGGTAACTATCTCCCTCGTCAGTTGTTGGTCGACAGGATTTTCCTCAGAAGTGGAGGTAATTAACTCCGTCGTCAGTTGTTGGTCAGCAGGATTTTCCTCAGACGTCAATGTAACTAGCTCCCTCGTCAGTTGTTGATCGGCAGGATTTTCCTCAGCAGTCAATGAAACAACTTCCCCTGTCAGTTGTTGGTCGGCAGGATATTCCTCAGCAGTCAATATTACTACCTCTCTCGTCAGTTGTTGTTCGGCAGGATTTTCCTCAGCAGTCAATGAAACTACCTCCCTCGTCAGTTGTTGGTCGGCATGATTTTCCTCAGCAGTCAATATTACTACCTCTCTCGTCAGTTGTTGGTCGGCAGGAGTTTCCTCAGACGTCATTGAAACTACCTCTCTCGTCAGTTGTTGGTCGGCAGGATTTTCCTCAGCAGTCAATGTAACTACCTCTCTCGTCAGTTGTTGGTCGGCAGGACTTTTCTCTGAAGTGGAGGTAATTAACTCCGTCGTCAGTTGTTGGTCAGCAATGTGTGTAGTGTAGACAGGGTTGATCACGTGTTCCGTGATGATATTTGCTTTAACAAAGAACGTGTTTTCATAGACAACACTTGTATTATTTTTATGAAAATGTAATACTATTCTGAATTAACGTGTTTGTTTTGTTGTTAATATATTTATGTTTAGATTTTATTTTCAATTTTAACAATTATAATGCATCATATCTCAAAATACTCGTAACATACATGACGTAAATATGTATGATATGTTCTACCACGACCCGCGACTCGTGTCATATAGACAGAAAACTAAATGTTTGGCTTATTGTGCTATAAGGGCGCAGCCTAATGTACAATGCAAGTGCTTCAAGGCGCGATCAAGCACACTTTGGACAAACAAATACTTAATGATTAATTTAGCGGATAAAACTATTATAGTGTTACAATTGTTATAATTCGGTTCACACACATTTAACGTTAGGTTAATTTGGCATTACATGTGCATTTATAAGCGAAATAAGTTCCTTGTATATTACAATCCCCTTTACGTCACTTTGAATATTTTAACTCAATTTTTTTTAATGATACCGACGTCATTAAGATTTTGGTTTAGATGACTTCACAAAAACGCGTGTATGTGATAAAACGGCGGAGTCAAGATTAAATAAGATAAATTATAAAGACGAATTATCGATGAATTCGTTGTTCAATCGAAATTATTTACGGCTTAGTGTTGGTTTTAGTGGAAATAGCCACCGGTTTGCCCTTCCGATGCTTTTTATCACCTATTTGTGCTGTCAAACATACAGAGATATCATACAAAAGTAGCATTGGTTCGTTGGGTCTGGTTGTTACATGTTTGATCAATGTTATTTGATGACCTTGACAAGCAAATACAATTTGAAAAAAAAAATCCACTTCCTTTATATGCATATTTCTGAAAGATAGTGGAACACATCACCTTTTTTATTTGTTTTTGTTTTATTTTTGTTTCTCGATTTTATACACAAACTCATGGGCGTCACCATGTAAACGTAATTTTCAAGACAATTTACATAAAACAAACAAGATTCGACATGATTTCCGGTTCACTTCAAAAAAAAACTGGCAATATTCAATGCGTTTTTTTTTTATCAATTTGTAGCGTCTTATTGGTTCATGTTGACCGCTTCATCTGATTGGTCAATTTGGATTTGGTGTAATGCAGTGTCCATACAAATTAAATCGCTTAATGCTTACAGAGAATAATTAACACAAATACAATATGTTTATGTTACAAATATAAAAAAATATATACATAGTGTTATAATGATACGTCAATGATACGAGGAATGTGTCGAATATGGTTTGTTGTAATGTTTGTTTGCGTGACAATCTTAAAGCAACAGGCATGTAAAGCTTTTTAAATTTGGTGAATATAAAACATGTATAGAGCTAAACCACTCATCCAAGGATATGGGGATTATAGGTTGGATCTGGGGGGAGGGAGGGGCATGGTTCCGTGTGGTGCCCCGGAGGCAAAAAAAGCAATATTTAATAATTGTTACTTAAATAGGAAGCAACATATTCAATATGAGCGTGATGAACAAAAGCAATATTGCAAAACAAACTGCTTTCCTACGCATATATTGATATACGCATATATTGATAGCAATAACATTGAATACAACGTGTGATAACATGAAATATATCGACCACATGTAATTTCAGTAAAATAAATATGTATAGTATTTACAATAAGTGCTTACCACTACGCACAACAGACGCATACACTGGGGCCACAGAGTTGTCGGCATCGTTTATTGTTTCTTGAACAACTGAAGTCTTGGGTAGACGATTTCTATTCAATGGGGAATTTAAGTTACAGTGTATATAATTTAATTCACGTCGTTGTTTCTTATTTATAATTCGTATACTGTTGAAACTTATAAAGACGCAAAACGAATGAGTACACGTTGAATTCATTTTAAGAATCACTATGTGTATATTTGCTAAAACAAGTGAACACGCCAGTAGGCAAATCAATAATCATTACATAAGTCTATCAAATAAGTCGCAGAATTTGTACTTACTTTCTACGTATGAACAAAACAAGTCCAATGGCAATCACCATAGCAACTATAACAAGAGCAGCTACTCCTCTTCCAATCGCAGCTGCGGGAACTCTATAGTACTGCCTTGCTTGAGAGCTATACGTTGTCATAATGAAAAACACAGGCTATTGTACTAATTTCAAAGGTAAATGCGTATTAAATTTTGTCTATGAAATACATAAAAAAAACAATAGGCAAACTACGCACTGTTACAGAAGAAGAATACAAATTTTATAGTATTTCCTTACCTTCCAAACAGTTAGCGGAACACGGTAAACATGTTCCGTTTGCACTCGGATGATACTCTTCAATGCAGCGTATGCACTCGAAATAACGGTGTCTATCTCCACTGCATGCTGCACACTTTGTATCTATTTCAGAACATGGAAATCCACATCCCGTCCCATCAAATCCATCTTCACAACCATGTACGCACTTTGAGTCCGACGAACAAACTGAATATTTACAGTTGCCCATACACTGGCAGCATGCGTTACCTTTTAAATAATAAGTAGAATATTTACAAGACTGACATTTTTTAGATGAGCAAAAACTGTCTGAACATCGACATTTGAGATCGGTATTATAAAACCCCGCCTTACATGAAACGCATAGTTCCCACTCGTCACAGTCGTGGCATGCGTCAGGACATTGTTTTTCACATAGGGGACCGTAGGAACCACTAGGACACGTGTTACATTCTTGTGACGATTTGCAAGTAAGACATGTGTTCGGACACGAATGTTCACATTTAACTCCTCCATAAAAGCCGTCTTTACACCCGTGTGCACAATTTTCGCTATATTGTTGGCAGGTGTCATGTTTACATCCTGTAAAGCATTTATCGAAGCAGTTGTTCCCAGCGTAACCATTCCTACACGAGTAACATGACGCAGTGTGTTTGTCACAGTTTGTATTCGCACACCCAGCGCTACAACTGGATTGGCAGTATGAACCATAATACCCGGGCTTGCATGTTGTACACTCACCGGTAATAATACATGTATCACAAGTATTTTGGCACTGGTCCTTGCACATTTTTCCATAGTAACCAGGTTTACAGGAAATGCAACTTGATTCATCATGAGACGAGAAACAGTTCTGTCCACAAGTTTGATTGCATTCTGTTCCGAACCAGCCTTCGATGCATGATTCACACAAAGTGCCAGTAAAATATGGCTTACATGTACACCAGCCTGTATCAATATGACATTGGTTTAAACATCCCCTTGAACAATATTTGGCACAGAGACGTCCATACTTTCCAGTTTGACAGTTCTCACATTTGTTGCCGATATAGTTTGGTTTACATAAACATGTTCCATCAGTTTTGTTGCACACATTAATGCAACCGGCTGAACAATACAACAGACATCGTGTCCCATATCTTCTATCTGCGAAGGATGTGCATACGACTCTTTGGACAGTATTGTTGGATTAAAATATCCATCTTGACAGGTAATACAAGTTCCATTTTTTATGGAGCAGTTTCGACAGTTTATATCAATACATCGGCGACTGCAGTCATCTCTCCAATATCCGTCATTGCAGCCATCCCGACACTTCCAGGAACCATCGTGATACAGTGTGCAATTGTTAGTCCAACAGTTATGACTATCGGGACAGCTTTGTGGATGCACTTAAAGAACATTTAAGAACATCATCTATAACATTAAATTACACCAAACGTGTTTTCAATCGTGTGTGACTACACTTTATTCGTGTATAACGACGGATTCATTTACGATAGCATTTTCAAAAAATGATGTTACGGTTAACCGTTAAACATGCTTTTACCTTTTGAGTTGATAACTGTCAATAAAAAAACCAGGTACTCTAAGGACAAATTCATAGCTGCAAATATATTCTGAAAATATTAAACATACATGAATTACATAATGTATAAAAGCGGTTTATTATGTTCATTTATTCCATGGAAATACCTTTTTATAGTCACATAACGTGGTCTAATATATCGACCAAATTGCATCCACAACAACAAAGGTGGTAGATATTTTAAACAAACATATAAGCAGTGGTTAATTATGAAGACATTGGTTGCTTATACTTTAAAAAGTAATCGCCGTGTCGGTCGAACGGAACGTTTGAAATATGTTTTTATTTCCTACTTAAATTTAAACGAATAAATTATTTAATCACATATTTGAATATATATTAACTGGACAAAAATAACGAGTGAACTTATTACAATATTTTGTTAGCATGATGTTATTTTGAATATTAGACAAATGTGTCGTGTTCTGAGAAACTGGGCATAATGATTGTGCGTATATATTTATCTCAGATAAGCCTGTGCAGTCCGCACAGGCTAATCAGGGACGACAATTTCCGCTTTTATGGAATTTTTTGTTTAAATGATGTCTCTTCTTAGAGAAAATCCAGTTTAGGCAGAAATTGACTGCACAGGCTATCTGGGACGACACTTTTCGCACATCCATTATGCCCTGTTTTCTCAGAACACGACACAAATGAATAGACAATACAAGTTTAAAAAACACTTTTGATTTAACGTTTCAGATAACACTAAATATCCTCATTAAGTTCACGTGTATATGTGATGGCTTCCTGTTGTAAGTGTCCTTTGAGAACTGTTGTATTTAAACTCTATGGTTTTGGCTAGACAAACTATTAAACCGTCTATACAACAACTGAAAAATAAATATATGGTATTCTTCACGAACGGATTTATTTCGTTAATTATTTAATTTCAGTAATTCAATGCGTTTAATGAATTTTAGACCGATACGTTTATTTTTATGCGGCTCATAAAGGTTTAATCACGTAAAACATCACTAAAGTACGCGGATGTGAAGTTGTTGAATTATGCAAATAGTGCTTAATTTATACCACAGCTTGTCATTCAATCTTGTCATGCGTGTTTATTTGATGAAAAAAATGTCGTTATGAGTCTTTTGAAGANAGCTTGTAATTCAATCTTTTCATGCGTGTTTATTTGATGAAAAAAATGTCGTTATGAGTCTTTTGAAGACATCTGCACAAAAACCGCAACAAGTTTTGGGAATTTCGTGTCGTTAAAATAAGCGGCACCTTTTAAAATGTTATCATTAGCGTTTTATAAGTTTTATTTCACCTCTTTTATTGATTTAATCTTTTGATGATATCGTGCAAAACATGTTTAAAGGGGCATATCACGCGCTTATATTTCATTAAGTGGTTTCTAAACAATTAGCCCTTTATAAACGCTCAGAAATTTTACTTTTTTATATTTAACACTAAAATGTAACGGTGACACTAAACGCGGCACTTGGAAATATGTTATAGTAATATTATTGTTATTAATATCATGCACAGGATATACCGTTTACGCGAGCGCACTATTGGTTAAAGCAACAACACTTTTTTGGCATAGTAAATTTAAGTATAAATAAGAAAAATATTTTATCTATGCCTATTAGAATATATCTGTTTGTTACAAGGTAGAAATCCATCTTTTTTTGCGCTTTAAAACTTAAAAATAATCGCGTTTGTCGAAATGGACGTATACGTATAGAAATCCTACTTTCGGGTTTAAAAGCGGAACCGTTTGAAAAATAATAAATTACTTTCTAACTAGGCTATAGATTTAATGACAATTTTCAAATTGCATCTATATGTATTGATTAACATGTATTTCATTTCTAGGTCAGAGACTTTAACGTGCAGTATTGTAAACTCCTCATTGAAGTGTGCGAGTTTGGTTGGTGTGAGTTTGAATCTCACCGAAGACGAGTTTTAAAATTGTTCAACAGGGTGTGCACTGTTTAAATACTATTTCCTCAACATATCGTTATTTCTAGATAAACATATGCATGCATCTCTCTTAAATACGTATCGATATTTCGTAGAGAAATTCCGTAGATATTCACCTTTAAGTCTAATTTCATTTTGGCCTACACTTCTCACATAGCTTTGAATACAACCCGTCTTAAAATATTCATAAACCCATTTACAATTTATTTAAACCACATCATATGAAATATAGTATATTGTCCTTTTAAGTAGAAAGTTGTTAATTAAGGTGCAATGACTGTTGAATGCGTCAATGTTTCATAAATATGATATACATATTACGATATTAGGAGAGACATATCGTAGATAATCACCTTTAAGTCTAACTTCCATTTATTTACATGGCATACACCTCTTACATAGGTTTGAATACAATCCGCCTAAAAATATTCATAAACCCATTTAAAATTTATTTCAAACCACGTCACATTAAAAATATTATATTGCCATTTTAAGTAGAAAGTTGTTGAGTAAGGTGCATTCACAGTTTTATGAGTCNATCACCTTTAAGTCTAACTTCCATTTATTTACATGGCACACACTTCTTACATAGGTTTGAATACAATCCGCCTAAAAATATCCATAAACCCATTTAAAATTTATTTCAAACCACGTCACATTAAAAATATTATATTGCCCTTTTAAGTAGAAAGTTGTTGAGTAAGGTTCATTCACAGTTTTATGAGTCATTATTTCACAAATATGATATTTGCATGAGTGGTAAACATACCACATTCTGGTCATTCGATAATGCATCTTTATAATTAGGTTAAGCTCTACGTTAAAAAAATGCTTTGTTGAACATGAACATCTCCCACTTATCTAAGACCGCCGAAATTATTTGGTTAACATCTAAATATATTGTGTGTGACAGCATGTTTAACCTTAAATCATAGATAACGACGTTTTATTTCAATGGGTGAGGGAAATTATCGTTTAAATTCAAAACATAATAAAACTATAAAAATAACAATACAAATTGTACAGCAAAGTCAGAGCAAAGACACTCTGGAATTGACCGTGTATTTGTATGATTGTTGGCCGCATAGCGTTTACTGATTGTTATAAACAATAGTACGAACCACTTAATAAATACGTTCAGTAATCACCAGCAAAGAAAATCTTCCACCTAAGATCAATTGGGAACTACCGCAAAAAATGTGTCGATAAAAGTTCAAAAACACCGCCAAACATTTCAACTCGTTTAAGCTCATACGAATATTAGACAAGCAGGGATCATGTAGACATCGATGAGTTAAACTATTTGAGCTCATACGAATATTAAACAAGCATGGATCATGTGTGCATCGATGAGTTTAACTATTGAGCTCATACGAATATAAGACAAGCATGGATCATGTGTGCATCGACGAGTTTAACTATTTGAGCTCATACGAATATTAGACAAGCATGGATCATGTGTGTATCGACGAGTTTAACTATTTGAGCTCATACGAATATTAGACAAGCATGGATCATGTGTGCATCGATGAGCTTAACTATTTGAGGGCATACAAATATTAGACAAGCATGGGTCATTTGTACATCGATGAGTTTAACTATTAGAGCTCATACGAATATTAGACAAGCATGGATCATGAGTGCATCGATGAGTTTAACTATTTAAGCTCATACGAATATAAGACAAGCATGGATCATGTGTGCATCGATAAGTTTAACTAGTTGAGCTCATACGAATATTAGACAAGCATGGATCATGTGTGCATCGATGAGTTTAACTATTTGAGCTCATACGAATATTAGACAAGCATGGATCATGTGTGCATGGATGAGTTTAACTATTTGAGCTCAAACGAATATTAGACGACAAGCATGGATTATGTGTGCATCGATGAGTTTAACTATTTGAGCTCATACAAATATTAGACAAGCATGGATCATGTGTGCATGGATGAGTTTATCTATTTGAGCTCATACGAATATTAGACAAGCATGGATCAAGTGTGCATCGATGAGTTTAACTATTTGAGCTTATACGAATATTACACAAGCATGGATCATGTGTGCATCGATGAGTTTAACTTTTTGAGCTCATACAAATATTAGACAAGCATGGATCATGTGTGCATCGATGAGTTTAACTATTTGAGCCTCGCTCTGTGATAATGGGGTTTAACGCATTTGCGTAAAGTGTCGTCCCAGATTATCCTGTGCAATTCGCACAGGCTAATCAGGAACGACGCTTTCCGCCTAAACTGGATTTTCGTCTAGAAGAGTCTTATTTCAAACATACAATTAATGCGGAAAGTGTCGTTCCTGAATAGCCTGTGCGGACTGCACAGGATAATTTGGGACAAAACTTTACGCACATGAATTGAGCCCCCTTTATACATAGCGAGACTCATTTATACAAATGCGTTCACGGCGCGGCAACTGGATATAATAATTTTCCCAACGGTTTAGTCCAAATATTTGCTAGTACTGACTGCATATCGTTTAAGCAGTATGTTGTTAAAGCAATAAAAGAAAACCGAACACACACATAATATCACTGTATTCCACTACTAGTTTAGCCGTTTATTGTTTTTTGTTTGTATCAGCGTGTGTGAATGACTTATTCATTCAAAGTGCTCCCACAAAAGGAAATACACGCACGAATATTGTGTCTTGACATGGACGCGGATATTTTGGTCTTGTACAAACTATTCCATTAAAACATACATGTCCGTTGCTATTTTTCTTGATCCTGTATTTCAAATAAATGTGTGCTTACTACACACTAACTCGGAAATTTAAAATGCTAGATATTTATATCGTGTTCAACAATTCAATTTACACAAAATTGTTAAATTAAGCGCGTATAAGCCTCATTAAAGCAACACCAGTTTATGACTATAACATAACTTTCAAAACAAGACAATTCATGCAAGGCGACAATACATTTAGGAAATGTACGCGATTGTAAATATTTAAGTACATTAATACAATAAACTATTAAAAAATAATAAATTCAACTTTAGATAATTAAAAGTTGGCTTTTTACAAATGGATTTACCTTGACGATGGTTGTCTATGTTTAGATACACCCGGATACATAAGTAACGTCGACGCAATTCAAAACAAAACACGTGTCACAAGCAGATGTCTCAATCGCAAACTGCAGCTTATTTATTCACGTTCATATCCTGTTTGCAGCGAAGTTATTAAAATGTCGGTGAATCAGTTGAGGTGTTATTTAATTTATAAAGTGCAAAGAGCTTGTGTGTGTGTGTTGTTGTTATAAGCATTTAATGAAGCGTGTATAATGCATTTGGTGAACATAGCCGTTAGTTTTTGCTCGCGATTTGACATTACACATTTTTTTTTCTAATAATAACATTAAATGTTCAAAATGCACTAGGTTATCTTAAATAGACTTGTTCTCAGATTTTAGCACGTTTTGATGTTTGTCATTAAATGCTTTAAATAGATAAATGTAAACATCGGAANGTGTTCATATGGTTATTATACTTTTGAAATACTTGTATGACCGAACTGTTGCATTATTTATCACATGGCTCACTAACTACACATGTTAAATAAGTGTGTTTGAACAGTTTTCACGACAGTTTTATATTTTAAAGCCTTTTATTTGCAAAGAATACTTTTACTACGATACATTTAAACGCTTAAACATGCATTATATGTAAACAAAAAAAAAACACAAGAGTATGATACAATAAAATAAAATAATAATAATACACGTTTGAAATAAAATGCATATTTTGAATTAAATACTTGTGATAATCTTAACATGTTCTAGTATGTGTCTTACTTACATTAAGTTTTGCACCTGTTCATAATGTGCATGTTGAACACTGCAAACAAGCAATGTTTGAATAAATCATTGGTTATTCAAATAAGTTCAGCCGAAAATCTGACTTCAAATTATGGTTGGTACACACTGATTTAAATATCAAAATAAATATGATACATTTGCATGCACATATACAAAGCTAACTTAATATCGAGTGATGAAGATAACGCACCTTTGTCTCAGGATAATTGAATGTATAAACATAAATGAATACAAATTTACGTTATTAAATTACATCTCTTTTATGAAAATACATAAGTTTCTGTTCTTATCTCAACTATCTTAGAATAGGAAACGTTGATTTTTTTGTTCCACATTCTTCCGTTGCATGTAGAACATGTGTCTTGAGAAAAACACACTAATTAAAAGGTAGAACAAATGTTTATTCTATATATATGTTTTATCTTTTTTACAGGTATATTTTAAATTGCAATTTAATTAGAAAGGTATTTGAAATTCCCAGGGTCCATAAAAGGCTGTTTATTATTTAAAATTGTTTCATTAATTACCAGGTATTTTGAATGCAAGGTCTTCATAAAGTGAGGTTTAATATTCTCGCATTACCGTGAGAAACATTTAAAAACGTTGCTTAGAAAAAATATCAATGTTTGAGTATTACCGCCTTGTATTATTATATGATTTTAAATGAATTTACCCGAAGTAAGGACGGTGACTTTTATTTGTAAGAAAGGTTTGATGTCAGGATAAAGTCATCTACGTTACACATTTCAAACAAATGGCATTGGTAAGAATGTGATATGAACAGTTTTGCTATGAACAAAACACGATGCTATCTTTGATATGAAGTTTCGAATACAAATGATTATTATTTATACAGTAAAGACAAATAGGGGCATAATAACCATTACAGATATACATAATGACTGAGAAGAAGTAGACAATAAAAAAACTATTTATAATTGACGTTAGCTTTAATATTAAAAAGGCCAATTGTTATATACATGAATATATTTTTAAGATTTTATAAATGCCGAAAAAAATTAGAATATATAAACTTGTCCAAATGCAGAACAAAAAAGAGAATATATACAAATGTGTTAAATCTTGATGAAATGCAGAAAATCAATGAGACTACATTCAAATGTGTTTAAACTTGTACACGTGCAGAATAAAAAAGAGAATACATACAAAGCGTTTAAACAAGTCAAAATAAAGAACAATAATGAGAATACATACACATGTGTCTAAACCTGTTTAAATGCATAACAATAATGAGAAAACATGAAAATGCGTTTAAACTTGTCCAAATGCAGAATAATACTGAGAATACATACAAATGTGTTTAATCTTGTCCAAATGCACAACAATAATGAGAATACATGAGCATGCGTCTACACTTGTCCAAATGCAGAACAATAATGAAAATACATGAAAATGCGTTTGAACTTGTCCAAATGCAGAACAATAATTAGAATACACGAAAATGTGTTAAAACCTGTCCAAATGCGGAACAATAATGAGAATACATGAAAATGTGTTTAAACTTGTCCAAATGCAGAACAATAGTTAAGATACATGGCCATGTGTTTAAACTTGTCCAGATGTAGAACAATAATTAGAATACATGAAAATGTGTTTAATCTTGTTCAACAAATGCACAACAATAATGAGATTACATGAACATGCGTCTACACTTGTCCAAATGCATAACAATAATGAGAATACATGAAAATGTGTTTGAACTTGTCCAAATGCAGAGCAATAATTAGAATACACGAAAATGTGTTTAAACCTGTCTAAATGCGGAACAATAATGAGAATACATGAAAATGTGTTTAAACTTTACCAAATGCAGAATAAAAATTAAGATACATGGCCATGTGTTTAAACTTGTCCAAATGTAGAACAATAATTAGAATACATGAAAATGTGTTTAAACTTGTCCAAATGCAGAACAATAAATTGAATACATGAAAATGTGTTTAAACTTGTCCAAATGCGGAACAATAATGAGAATACATACAAATGTGTTTAAACTTGTCAAAATGCAGAAAAATAATGAGCATACATGAACATGAGTTTAAACTTATCCAAATGCGGAACAATAATGAGAATACGAACAAACGAGTTTAAACTTGTCAAAATGCAGAACAATAATGAGAATACATGAATATGTGTTTAACATTGTTTAAACGGGAACAATAACGAGAATACATACAAATGAGTTTAAACTTGTCCAAATGCAGAACAATACTGAGAATACATGAAACAAATTTTTAAACTTATCCAAATGCGGAACAATAATGAGAAGTCATTAACTTGTGTTTAAACTTGTCCAAATGAATACAAATTAATGAAACGAAGTAACATGTGAAGATCTTTATTCGTGTCCAAACACAATTCGACGCAATAACATTACAAAATAGTTGTCTAAATATAGTTTGTAAGCCCTTCTTTTGATTTTCAGCGCTCGTACATCGGTCAAACTAAAACAAAAGACAAAAAGCAAATTGATGCATTTGTCGTTTCTTATGAAGTGGTGTGGGAATTAGCAAGTGTGGTGTCGTTAATGTTTCAAAACAGTTCAGCACATTGTTTGCAATATACTACATCATGTGAATAAACAAATGTAATAAACATTAATAATAAAGTTGGTGAAAAGTCTAGACTAGTTTTTTTATCAAGTGCATATGATGAATTAAATATATACGAGTTGACACAATTACTTTTGCAACAACACATTGCGATATGCAATTTTCTATACCGTTATATATAACTAGGTTGTTTGAGTGTAAATATGCGTAAACCAATATTGTCGAACAAGTTTTCATTTTTTTGTAATGAATGTGTACAATCAACCAAATGGCAAAACTGATGGTTCTTGGTACATACCTATCTCATATGTGTTTTCTTGGTACGTACCTATCTCATATGTGTGTTCTTGGTACGTATCTATCTCATATGTGTGTTCTTGGTACGTACCTATCTCATATGTGTGTTCTTGGTACGTACCTGTCTCATATGTGTGTTCTTGGTATGTACCTATCTCATTTGTGTGTTCTTGGTACGTACCTATCTCATATGTGTGTTCTTGGTACGTACCTATCTCATATGTGTGTTCTTGGTACGTACCTTTCTCATATGTGTGTTTTTGGTACGTACCTATCTCATATGTGTGTTCCACATTTTCTGCGACCTCCTGTTCTATCATCTGCGGATTAAGTGTGTTTTGATAGTCATTCCTCGCTGTATTCTCATAGCCAAAACTTGCTTCTTCACCAATTGAACTTTGAGTAGGCACTGCCGTCGGCAAAGCGTTATCTGTTTTACAGAACAATGACGCTCACGGTCAAATGTTTCAATTTTATGAATTCATTATGTACAAGTACAGAGGTAGAATATCTTGTAACGAATGCTTGTCTTGTGAGGCGTTTGAACGCTCCTGTCGTGTATTACGATGTCTATTTAAGCTTGTAAGGTCGTACGTACATTCATATCTATCGATATCGGTTCTTTTTATTGGACGTGTATTGTGTATACAATTAATTTAAATCCGTTATTTGAAATAAATCACTTTCATAAACGGATATCCAATTGATATCCAGTCGATATGCGCACATGAGAACACATTTCATTAACACTTAAATAACGACACATTATCAGTTCGTTTTCATAAACACTAATTAAAAACCCATCAAGATCAGGTCAGTGTATATGTTTTATTTTATTATATTGACTGATTCTTGAAATAAGTAATAGCTCTAAAAATAATTATTTCTAATAGAAATGTTCATAGACGTTTATCACTCTGTGCACAATTCAGGAAACAGGTCTTTGTTAATCCTATTTGCCTGACGCTTGCATACATTGGCATTAGCATTACAATTGTAGACTTGGTCGTGATAAAATGGTAATCCAAATGACGACAACAAAGAACATATCGGGATGAGAATGCATACTTTAATTGCATAAACACGTTGAATATACGGTAATTATGTTGGAGAAATAACGACACTAATTATTTCGATTTTTTATTTAGGACGTACATCATAATGTCAATGCCGATTGCCTTTCGTAGAGGCATTTTACGGTTTTAATTTAATCTTTTAAAAATTTCCCTTTAACATGTCTGTATAGCACAAAAAGGAATATATTCATTCAAATGTGTACTAACTTGAATAAAAAAAAATATAACTTCGCTTAATATTCCTAAAAACCATAGTAGAAAATAATTTGTTAAGGACATTTAAACAAGTACCTTACAGAGTGTATATCTATACATCCATTACATAAACTGTCCACAATAAGTAACGGGCCTCGGTAATTTGAGTATTGGTTTGAAGACGTCTGAGTAAAATTTGTACACAATGATATTCACTGCACGTTTAAATAATAGTTGATTGTTATCTTGATTACTTGTACTTGTAACAACGTGGTCACTCAAATTTGCAAACTTCAAATGCCACGTTATGTACTTTAATACTATATTGTGAGTCGCATTATATGTATGATGGTGTGACGTCACTTCTATCGTCCGACCTGCATGCAAATATCGGACAACACAAGCAATCATTGGAGAAAACACTACGACATCATACGCGGTAAATGAAATAACGTCCAATAGGCACGAATATCGGTGAATTATAATTTCAATTTATTTCGTCAATAGAATGCATATTTGAAAAATAACTTGTATTTGAATCGCGCTCCGTGAAAAGGGGGTTAGTGTATGTGCGTAAAGTGTCGTCCCAGATAAACCTGTGTAGTCCGCACAGACTTATTAGCCTGTGCAGTCCAAACAGGCTGATCAGGGACGATACCTTCCGCCTAAATTGCATTTTTGCTAATTAGAGACTTCCTTAAAAGGCAAAAAACCATAAAAACGAAAAGCGGCCTTCCTGATTAGCATATGTGGACTGCAAGGCTAATCTGGCTCGGAATTTTTCGCACATGCATTAAACCCTCTTTTCACAGTGCGAGACTGATTTTTTGTTGTCGTCCAGGCGCAATCGCCTCTTTCTTGAAAGTACTGCATTTGCACAGCGAACCATCACATAGCTGAGAAGCGAGACCTTAGGACACACTGTTATGAGTAGTTGAAGTGTAAAGCGTGTCAGCATGTTTGTATTGTTAAGAGGTACATCAACTTGCCACTTAAATTATTGTTTGCTTTGCTCGATATAACATTTTAGTTTAGGAATCTTTTGTTCAAATATTATTGTTGTAAATTGCTAGCCTTTATAGATTTGATAGCCGGTTGACATTGTGCCTTCTGTTTAGGTTTGATTCACAGGGCAACTTTAGCACGCCTATTAAATTTAAAATGTAAGTTGACTTTCGAACCGATGTATGCGTACACGACGCCATTTAACGTAAGATTTAATTACAGTTCTGCATCTTTGAATGCCTTAAGCCATCCATTATCCTGTCAAGAAAGATTTGAAAGTCTACTTAAAGCGCCACTCGAATGTTCAAAACTAATGAAATCAAACATGTATATCCGTAAAAACAATAATACCGTTTATCTGTAGGGCAGCATAAGTCATTTCTTCAGGACGATAGACGTTGTTTCCTCGTTTAACAGTATCGTACATTGGACTTCTACAACAACGAAATATTGTTGTTTTTATGTATTGAAATTGTAAATGAGTAACAAAGTAGCATCATAAATGTAAAGACAAATACATTTACGAAAGCTGTATAATTTACCTTTTGTGGATGTAGAAAGTGAGCCCTAATGCAATAATGACACCAACACCAATAACCGCGGCAACCCCACCTCCAATGGCAGCGTAAGGTACCGCTTCGTGGTTTTCATTTAACACTGAAACTATATAAGGTCAACGTCATCCAACCAAAAGTATTGTTATATTTAAATGCATCGTTACTATTGTTACAACACTAGCATTTAGTACACGAGCATCAAGCGTCTGAACATGGACACTGGAGATATATATTACAGAACATTATCCCTTCTCGTCATAGTTGTGGCGCGTGTCAGGACAGTGTTTCCAACACAGAAAACCATAGGATCCAATAACGAACGTTCTACCTTTTTGCGATGAATTGCTCCGACACGAACGTTTAACTCTATAACAACCGTCTAGGTTCGCTTACCCAAACAAATTACAAGTATATATATTGTTCCTTACCTTCCATACACATGTCTCCTGTAAACCCTGCGCTGCAGCCAAGAATGCATAGTCCTCTTTCAGTGGAACATCGAGATCCATTGCCATTATGTGCACAATTTAATGGACATGGCGAGTCACAGGATGATCCAAAGTAGTTTGAAAAACATCCACTTATACAAGTTCCATTCATATGACAGGAATTATCGATGCATTTGCTACTACACGGTATTTCGCATTCTTTACCATACATGTGACCACTTTCACATATACCACATTGTTGCGATGAAGTGCAAGCTATACAAGTGCTCGGACACGCATGTTCACATTTAACTCCATAAAAACCGTCTTTACACCCCTGTGCACAATTTCCGCTTAATTGGTGACATGTGTCATATTTACATCCTGTAGAGCATGTATCGAAGCAGTTGTTCCCAGCGTAACCTATCGTACACGGGGTACAGGAAGAAGTGTGTTTGTCGCAGTGTGTATTCGCACAACCAGAGCTACAATTGGATTGGCAGTAAGCACCATAGTACCCAGACTTGCAAGTCGTACACTGCATGGATGTCATACATGATTCACAAGTACTAGGACACTGATTCTGACAAATATTTCCATAAAAACCAGGTTTACAGGAAATGCAACTGGATGCATTATGACACGAGGCACACTCATTTGCACACGGTTGAGTGCATTCTGTACCATTCAAGCCATTGACGCATGATTCACACAGAGTGCCAGTAAAATAGGGCTTACATGTACACGAGCCTGTAACAATATTACATGGTTTATCACATCCTCTGGAACACTCTTTGTCACAAAAACTGCCATACCTTCCAGTGTTACAGGTGTCACACTTGTTGCCGGTATAGTTTGGTTTACATGAACATATTCCATCAGATTTGTTACACTCATCAATGCATCCGTCTGAACAAATACGCGAACAATATGTACCATATCTTCCATCTGCGCAGGCTGTGCATGTTCGAGAAGGAGTCTTTAATACAAAATATCCATCTCGACAGTTAAGGCAAGTTCCATCTATTTTGTAACATTGTTGACAGTTTGTATCAATACATCGGCTTCTGCAGTCATCTCTCCAATATCCGTCTTTGCAGTTATCCCAACACATATAGGAGCCATCTTCATACCGTATGCAACGGTTACTCCAACAATTATGATTATTGGGACAGCTTTGTGCATGAACTGGAATAAAATTTAAGAACATTATATATAACATAATATTAAAAGGAAATTGTTTTAATTATTTCATCACGACGATATCTGCATGTACAACTAAGCCGAATCCATATAAGACAGTAGTTTCAAATGATGTTACAGTTAAACATGTTTTCACCTTTTGTGCAGATTACTGTGAATAGCAAAATGAGGTATTGTAAGGTCAAATTCATCGCTGAAAATAAATTCTGAAAATATAAAATATTCATTTATTAAAACATGTATATGATGTGTTTCAGCATATAAGTATGTGCATTTAAGGCAGGCAATGACTTTTTAAAAAGTCACCTAATGCGGTTGAAGATATTTTTCCGAAGTTATTGCAATGTTATTTTTATAACTAGAAAATAATGAATGGGCAAAACAATTTTAACAAAACAGTTCTGTTTTTTAATAAACGTTTCAGGTAACACTCAATATCCACCTTAAGTCCACATGCTCAATTAATGGCTTTCCTCTTTTAAGAGCCCTTTGGAAAGTGTGTCCTGTTCACTCTAGGGTTAGACACAATATAAAACCTTCTCAACAAAAACTCAGTGTAAACATTTTACGTTAGTCTTCACTTACGGAATTATTTCGTAAATCTTTAATGTTTAAACATCTGAAAGAAGCCCGGTACAACGCGCACACGTGTTAATTCGTACATACTCCCTAACACTAAGGTAACTTCCCCGTTATTAAATAAAAGTACTGACAGTACTGGTGTGACGATGCTTTTTAAGAGGATGGATATAAAAGCATCAATTTAAGTTTATCTACATCACCACAATTGTGTATGTGAGTACGAAAATGTTCGGTACGAAAAACAAATTGGGAACGAAAATTTTGGGTACAAAAATATAATGCCAAAAAAAAATTGGGTACGAACAAAAATTGGGGAACAAAAAAACATTTGAGTACGAAACAAAATTGGGGTACGAAACAAAATTGGGTACGAAAATTTTGGGTAAAAAAAAATATGCCAAAAGAATGAATTGGGTACGAACAAATTTTTGGGAACGAACATAAAATTGAGGTACGTAAAAATTTGGGTACGAAAAAAAATTGCGTACGAAAAATTGTGGATACGAAAAAAAAATGGGAGTAAGGGGAAGTAGTACCCGTGGGGAACTTCACCTAATCAGCGAAACTGGGAGGCGGGTTACATTCTCGATTAAATCTAAAAATAACTAGAAATGGCGCGGCAGCGGCCGACGCGTATTCCCACGCCGCATAGTTGTTATCTTAGCTTATCGTTGGTTCTTGACATCAAGACAAAAACATGCATTGATTTGTTTTCATTTTCTACAATTGTGACACATAGACCATAACAAGCTTAAAGGTTAAGGTTTATAATTAAAAAAAATAAGAATAGAATATAAGGAAAGATTTGGTAATCCTATCTCCAACTTGTCTGACACAGGCTAGTCAAACTTGTCTGACACAGGCTATTCCAACTTGTCTGACACAGGCTAGTCTTACTTGTCTGACACAGGCTTTTCCAACTTGTCTGACACAGGCTAGTCCAACATGTCTGACACAGGCTAGTCTTACGTGTCTGAAACAGGCTGGTCCAAATTGTCTGACACAAGCTAGTCTAACTTGTCAGACACAGGCTAGTCTTACTTGTCTGACACAGGCTAGTCTAAATGTCTGATACAGGCTTGTCCAACTTGTCTGACACAGGCTAGTCCAACTTGTCTGACACAGGCTAGTCCAACTTGTCTGGTTTATAGTTTAAAAATATAAGAATCGAATATCAGGAAAGATTTGGAAATCCTATCTCCAACTTGTCTGACACAGGCTAGTCCAACTTGTCAGACACAGCCTAGTCTTACTTGTCTGACACAGGCTAGCCTAACTTGTCTGACACAGGCTAGTCCAACTTGTCTGACATAGGCTAGTCTTACTTGTCTGACACAGGCTAGTCTTACTTGTCTGACACAGGCTAGTCTTACTTGTCTGACAGAGGCTAGTCTAACTTGTCTGACACAGGCTAGTCTAACTTGTCTGACACAGGCTACTCCAACTTGTCTGACACAGGCTAGTCTAATTTGTCTGAGACAGGCTAGTCAAACTTGTCTGACACAGGCTAGTCAAACTTTTCTGACACAGCTAGTCCAACTTGTCTGACAAAGTCTAGTCCAACTTGTCTGACACAGGCTTGTCCAACTTGTCTGACACAGGCTAGTCCAACATGTCTGACACAGGCTAGTCTAACGTGTCTGAAACAGGCTGGTCCAAATCGTCTGACACATACTATTCCAACTTGTCTGACAGAGGCTTGTCCAACTTGTCTGACACAGGCTAGTCTAACTTGTCTGACACAAACAAGTCTAACT
Organism: Dreissena rostriformis; assembly: GCA_007657795.1. Taxonomy (NCBI): domain Eukaryota; kingdom Metazoa; phylum Mollusca; class Bivalvia; order Myida; family Dreissenidae; genus Dreissena; species Dreissena rostriformis. The sequence goes on along the minus strand of VMBQ01001822.1, from coordinate 102,011 downwards.
TGTCTGACACAGGCTTGTCTAACTACAGACTAGTCCAACTTGTCTGACACAGGCTAGTCTAACTTGTCTGACACAGGCTAGTCCAACTTGTCTGACACATCTAGTCTAACTTGTCTGAAACAGGCTAGTCTAACTTGTTTGACACAGACTAGTCCAACGTGTCAGCGTGGGGATAACTACAGTTGGGGTTTTCCGGGCGTCACAGCGTTTAAAGTGCCACCTGGCAGTTTCGTGTCTGGTTATTGTCCCGAACCTCTCGATAAATTTGAAAGGGGACGGGAACCAAGCTGCCTTTACCTTTATCAATGATAATCAGCGAGGTATGCCGATTGAGAAAATTTAGCTAACTCAATCGGACTGGCTCGGTCTTTTATGTTGGTCGCAATTGTGAAGACTGTTTTCATGGTATGATTACTTAGACGAGCTGCTGAAGCAGCATCGTCAAAAAATAACGCAACTAGACGTGTTTTAATATCTTACACTGTATCAACACTGTCAACAAACGTTAATATCCTAGTGCAACGAAGATTGTTTCTTCAATAGTTGTGCATACGATGAGTTGTGGTTCAATTCATACGCACGTGTTAACCAAACGTTTGCATTGTTGAAACTATGAAATTTATATGACACGTTACGAAGAGAGCCTTGTTTGTTGTGTTTATAATTTAATTACAAGGCATATAAAGTTTGTTAATAGTTACCTTTATAGAGTTTCTAGTGTGTCAAATTCAAGTTAATTTCCTGAAGATATAACATAATAGTATGTAAATTGAAATATCGCTTTTAGACAAATACAATTATATTCGACATAAACTAACCAAGTTATGTACAATAAATTATTAAACGAAATAGTGTCTGGTATTAATCCTATTTTGTTAATGTGATGCTATTTGGATTACCAGATATTAGTAATGTATTTCTCATATGTTAAGAACAGAAATATATATAAAACATGAAAACCCTCCATAAATATAAGACCATTGAAACTATTTTGTTTAAATCGGAATGTATTGTATGTGACAAATTAAATATAAAATTTTAACATTTTATCATTTATTACGATTTGATTAAGCCATTTTAATCGAAAAGGGAAATTGCCGTTTTAAATGCAAACAAAACATAAAAAAGAAAACAATAAAACAGATCGGTACAAAATTAAACAAAACAATGACATTCAGGAAGTCGAAAAATCCGTTCATTTGTATCACTGAATAGCTTAAGTGATTCGTCTGCTGTTTATAAACGATTGTACGAAACGATTTATAAAAACAATGTGAAAGAATACTTGAATGTTTCGATTTCGATATTTTGCAATATGTTATCGTACACGAATATTAATCAAGTATTGATCATGTGTAAAGCGATGAGTTACAAGTGCTTACATTAAGCGGCAAGTTTTTCTAAATTGCCGCTTAATGTAAGCACTTGTAACTCATCGCTTGTGTAAATTGAATTGTTGAATATTTATACAATAAAAAATCAAGTATGTTAAGTTTCTGAATTCATTTGTTATCAGACCGTTTAATAAGTATTGATTTAAAATACATAATTAAGGAAAATACCAACGGTTGTATATGATTTGATTGAATAACAATATAATTTAGCAAGTTTTAAATAAAAAAAAAATACAATAAAAATAAAAGGCTCAACAACTAGATAAATAAACTAAATGTTTAAAAATAACAAACTTAAATTAAGACATTAGTGTATTTGTGTTTAAACAAATGAACTTACCAAGGCGATGATTATACACGTATTTATGTGCACATATTCCCGGACATAAAGGAAACTTCGACGCAATTAAATTAACAAACAACACGTGTTAAAACAGATAATTGAATTGCAAACTGCAGCGTATTAAAACTCGTTTATATCCCGTTTGTAGTGAGTTTACTACTTTGTCAGATAAACCAATTGAAATTGTATGTGATTTATACAGTTCAAACAGCGTGTCTAATGCATTTGATGTAAAGTACGTTATTGTTTTTACTTTGCGCGATTTTAAATTACACAGTACATGCTCAGAATAGCATTAAATAAAGCAAATTTACATGATTGTCTCAACGATGAAAGAATTGTAATTGAAACAATGTTGATTTATAACCCTTTTGTAATGTTATAAGCAGTATGTATATAGCACACTGTTAGGTTTGGGTGTTAAAGTCCTTTATAATTGACTGGCGGGTTAGGGTGTGACTATATAAGAGTGGTTCAGGTAGCAGTGTGACACAACAAGTGTGTTCATCTCTTAACTGGATGTGTCCGATATATGATGATCAAATGGCTTAATTGTTCTTTATATCAAAGCGTCCATTGCAATTCTAATGAAATCCTCAATCAATCCATGTTCTCACATTTTTTACATTTCTGATCATCCGGTAACGACGAGCGACAGTGCAAGCTTTGCGGGGAGCACTTCTCTACCAGACAAAGCCTGCAGCGTCACAGCGTGATCCACACCGGCGAGAAACCCATTTCCTGTTACATCTGTCAGCGCAGTTTCAACTTGAAGTCAAATCTAAGGACCCATCTCGTTGTACACATGAAAATCGTAGGCTAATAAACACAGCATACAATGTTATTACATCTACATCGATACCGTACGTCTCTGCAGTCAGACGTGACTTTAACGCGACAAGATGTGAGATAATACGGATATACAGTGAAAAGGTAAAGTAAGAAGAGTTCGGTAGTTAACAGACAGAAGGATAGTAAAGCAGAGTCCCGAGCAACGTTTCTTTCCTGACCCTCATGCCTACCCGGCTACGGTGGCCGCCAAGAGGTTTGAACCTCAACCGGCACAGCAATGAGGGGTCATTAGGAGATAATAATTTGTAGCTTGTGCTGAAAACTTGTTTAGAATCTTGTTGGTGCAAATCCCCGCTTGAAAGATTCCAAGTCGGGGGATTCTGCAACAGAGGCCGGTAAGTTGTTCCAGAAGTTAATTATCCTTGATTATATGCTTATTCTCTACATTTTATGATAATTTTAAATCGTTACCATTAACAGATAAATATGTCATTCAATATGATTTATAATTTCCGAACGCAAAATTCATTCCTAGTTCTGTGTGTATGCCACTTAACCTTCTTTAACATTACATTTACTCGGTTAGTTATGAATACAGACAGGGTAATTAAGCGAGACTTATGGAGTCTAGACCAGTTAAACACATTATTAACATTTGCGGAATTACGGTTTTTGAATTTAGAAAAAAACTGTTTCATTTATAATACGGTTTGTAATTTTTTCAATGCAGGCGTGTTGTTGGGATAAAACAATGTATGTATGTGAACATGTCTCCACAAATCCTTCAACAAATGTTAGGAATTTCTTAATGGTGTTTTCACTGCAATACAAACAGCAACGTAATGCTGTCAGAATACTAGGCTTTGTAATAGAAGTTACTCATTAACTGTTTAGTTCCACTTCTGTTAGTTTATTTGAACTTTTGATGAGATCGTGCACATAATTTTAAAGGGGCAAATCAAGGGCTTATACGGTATTATAAAAAAAATAATATTTTAAAAAAAGAATTTAATCAAATGGTTTGTTGACAATAAGGTCTCGTTTTTATTAACGCTAAGTTATTATTTTTGTATAAAATGTACGGGGGATACTTAGCGCGGCCGCCGGAAAATTAATATTAGTAGTAAATTACTTAATCACATAACTGTGTATTCAACCAGTCACAATTATTGTTAAAGCCTTTAACAAATAATATTTAAAATATATAATACATATTAAATAGCCCCTATTCATACTCGTCTATCAGAACAAATATTGATTAATTGGCATTAACTATTTTATCACATGCTATACCTTGTTTTCAATGTAATACACACATTACGTATTATTTTTTTTATATTACACATGTGTAATACAATATTTTTTTAGCGTTTTCATTGGCTACAGAATCAATAACTATCCAATCGCATGGCTTTAGTTTGGTGAAATGACGTCGTCAACATGAAATGACGTCACGATAGTAAACAACTTTTAGATCTATCAGCATTTGTTTAGTCAATCTATATGTATTTTATTTAGTTTAAAAGCATGTAATAAAAAAGGTCTGACACTCGTTGTCATATCATACCATATTTTATTAAACACATCCTTGAAATTCGTAAGTAAGCTCGCCAAAGGCTTGCTTACTAACACAATTCCTGAACTCGTTTAATAAAATATGGTATGATATGACAACTCATGTCAGATCCTATGTATGTCTCGATTTGTCAGGTATATGATACTGCCACGAGCGGTAAAACATGCAACATTCTATTTATTCGACAATGCATTTGATATGGTCACGAATGGTGAAATATACCACATTTTGTTTATTCGATAATGAATTTGTATCACTACATATCAAGCCCTTTTTTCATATTTCAAAGATAACTTTTTAGAAGTCGTTTCTTGTTCATTAGTTACCGACTGCCATACAAACCACCAATTCCATAATGACTCTATATCGCTCACCTGATTCATGTTATTTAAACTTCTGTTTTTGTTTATTTAATGTGCTGTTATTGTTGGAATGTTATTGATTTACTAGTTTCAGATGTTTTGCTTTTGATATATTTGGTAATTAATTTAATATTTGGTGATATCTTTATTTGGAAAACAATATCAGTCATAGTAGGTTATACATTCTACAGACTTAAATGCATTTATATATTGTCTAAATAAGGCACCTTAGTAATGTATAAAGTGGTGTTTGAGGGAAAAAAAAAAATAAGGTTGCATAACACTAAATCATCGTGTATCCCTCCGTAGTGCCTATTTCTAAAGAGTTCTTTTTCTCTTCTTGATTTAAAGCCATTTAACAATCTGAGACATATCTTATATGGTTATTTCTAATATCCTGTATGTGTAATTTGATTCCTCGGATTGGAAGATAAATTGAAAACATGAACATTAAGGGGGTGGGGTTATGTTGTATGGGGCATTTGTCGAAAAAAGGGTTCCAAAACACTGTTGTCTACGGTGGATGCATTTGACAGCGATTTCCTTTCTTAGGAGTACCGAGACGGTTTCTTTTTGATTGCAATTATTGGAAGATGACACATTCATCTTTAAAATGATACCAGGTTCTGAAAAATTGAAACGAAGGAAATGCAAGACAAATGTTTTGAAAGTTGGCTCTTTTAAAAATGGACCGTATGGAAATAGCAATAAGTGTAATATAACCTATAATACACAGAGGTGTGGCCAATTTGGAACAAACTTTGCTGAGGATATATATATAATACGATATTTAACATTAATTGTTGCACATGGAGGTTGTTGTTGAACTTTTTTGTTCAATTAATTTTGCTATATATAAACTTCAAGTTCATGATTCAAACACACGTTGTAGAGTTCGATAAAGCGATGTAACTTGCCACAAAGTCACCTCTAGGCAATGTGGTTGAAGAGAAGAAGATTCTCAAACTTATTTTACTATAAAAGTATATATGCATCAATTTACTTCCGGGGCATGGCAAGGACATAACTTAAGAAACTCATCGTCTCCTAAACTCCTTAAATGGAAATAGGTAAGATGTGAATATTAAAAAGCACAGTTTACACTACAAGTGAAATTAATGATAGTTTCATCTCAAAGAGGTGTCGTATTATTGTCTGATTTGTATCTGTGTATTCACCATGCACAATATTTACTATGGTAAACAGAACATAATAGAAAGTAATAGTTTAGTTATAGTTCGCTTGTACTCTTTAGAAAACATACAAGTAGCACATAATAATGTTCATACCCCGTCTAAGGGCTATACGATTTAACAATAATGAAAATCCAAACATTATCAGAACACCAATTATTGTTAATATCCGCTATAATTATATTTTAAGGAAGTGGCCGTTTTCCAATAAAAAGCAGCAGAGCACAATACATAAGGAACGCCTATTTTGAATCATGTACTACACCAAAATGCATATTATTTAAGCCAGTATGTGTACGTACTATAAATTAAAAAAATACGACAACGTGCAGATAAAGCAATCCTTTTATCAACGTATTTATATAATTACGCAAATAAGTGCTAAATTCGTGATAAATTATACTTGTGCAATCATTAGATACTTCGAATAGCCAATTATCACATACTAAAAAGAGCCACATTTTACATATTAAATGCAGCAAATAGCCACATTTTATTTATTTGAAACGCAAATAAGCCAATTCTAACTTATAAAATAATGTCAACAGTAAATTACATCTTATAACATAAGGAAACTAGCAACATTATTCATATCTAATGGACTGTTAGGAGTTAAACTTATTTTCGATGACTGTCGCATTCTGAAAATGGGAATTTACATGCGTGGGTTAGGAGTTTTAATTTGATTTTATGTCCTCCGTATTGTGTGTGAAGCACATAACAATTGCTTTGAAAACATGGGAATAAGGAAATTACTTGCAATATACTATAATTGAATCTGTAGATGACAATCCCCTATCGAAACAATACTTAGAATCATAATTAAATCTGGTCAACCAATTTCGATCATTATAATAGCGGACGCTTAATGACACGCTAACTTCAAATGCTTCATCTACTAACTTTCAACCGCAATTATAAAGTTGTATACATGAAGAGATAAATGCAGAGTTTTCGGCCAACAAGATACAGTCGATGAGTTCCGCTTTTGTTTTCTGATATAAAATATATATATATATATATTGAACACAAGGATTTGCAAAGTATATAATGTGCATGAACTAGTGCATTTTGCTTCTGGTCGTTATCATCATCACCCGTTTATTAATTGGATGTACCTCTAGGTATTTTGATTCGCAATACAATTTTGACCACCTTGTTGTATGTCTAAATAAAGTTGTGCCTACTGATCGGCTAATACGTTCATTTGACCTGTTGTATACATAAATGTCCGTGCATGTGTAGCTCCTTTAACTTATATCTCGCGGGCGGATACATATATTTGTTTAATATGTCTGCCATTGATTAGAAAATTAAACATAATAAAGATGATATAATAGGTTAAAAGCTTAATAAATCGCTCCATGATGTGGGCCTATGTGGATTATGATTTTTTTTTTATCGGCCATCCTACATGATTGCATTGATATGTTCAACATTTTCATCATCAAAATTAGTTTAGCTGAAGACTTCGATTCTTTAATATTTATCTGTCCAATTAACTAACAAATTTCACAACACACGAGCAGAAAAGTCAAACATGTAGCTCACGTGTCGTACGCGCATGTACATCTTTACTTGTTAAACGGAAGATTCAAATGATTGAACATATTTCATTTTCTCAAGTGCTTTCCTGGTAACAAGTACGCCATTTATTTGCAATGTTCGTAAAGAGTGACTTCACCCAAAAATATACATTGTGTTTTAACACTATATTTATTATTTAATTGTGTATTGTTAGTATGTTAGTTTGTTAAAACTAGTTACACTAAATGCATTGATACTACTACTACTACTACTACTACTACTACTCTACTTCTACTGCTACTACTACTACTACTACTACTACTATTACTACTACTACTACTACTACTACTACTACTACTACTACTACTACTACTAATACTACTTCTACAAATACTTCTTCTACTACTACTACTACTACTACTACTACTACTACTACTACTACTACTACTACTACTATTACTACTACTACTCCTACTACTACTACAACTACTACTACTACTACTACAACTACTACTACTACTGCTACTTCTACTACTACTACTACTACTGGTACTGTAACTACTACAAGTACATCTACTATTACAACTTCTTTTACTTCTGCTACCACTACTACTAGTTCTTATTTCTACTACAACTACTACTAGAATGGCTTCTACTTTTACTACTTCTATTAATTTTACTTAACTAATGCTGCTGCAAGTGCTTCTTATTACACAATTACAACCTTCTTGTTTAATGTGAATCGATTCGATTTTAGGGTGATAAATGTTTGAAATTTGCTGAATGCAGGTTGAGTAATTTGCAGGCAAGTGGACTGACTCATCTGAAGAAGCGCTTATAACAAACTAAGTATCGTCAAGTTTACGGGGAAGCATTTAAATAGCAAACACAACACTCTCCTTCAAGTTAAGTTCTTGTCTTCAATTATTTATGACTCACGTCAAACGCCTTGGATGATATTGCAATGAAATAACGATGATGAGCATCAATGTAAGCCATGTAAATATATCGCGGATGAAAAAACATGGTGAATATAATTCACTGTTTAAATGTTTAGAATTTAACAAAACGATAAGTAAGTGTACATTATACCAGATCGATGTGACTTTACTAGCGCCCGGACCTTATAAAATGTTAATATTGTTATAGTTGTTTAATTTTTGTTTCATGCGCAATTTTGAAGTTATTATTCTAGCTTCGATTTAACAAGCATGATTGATATAGCAATGTTTGCAGTTTGTAACGAACGTAAATAGAACTGTATGTGTCCTATTATATCCTGTTTAACACGCACTTGGCACGGTATTGGTTTACATCTGCTTACGGCCTCTGATGCGCGTCTTGTTCGAGCGACATGCTCCAGTGAACATTCAAGACACTCTTCATACGGCCCACTGCTGAGCGTCTTGTTCGAGCGTCATGATCCAGTGAACGTTCCAGACACTCTTCATACGGCCTACTGCTGAGCGTCTTGTTCAAGCGTCATACTCCAGTAAACATTCAAGACACTCTTCATACGCCCTACTGCTGAGCGTCTTGTTAAAGCGTCATGCTCCAGTAAACATTCAAGACACTCTTCATACGGCCTACTGATGAGCGTCTTGTTGAAGCGTCATGCTCCAGTGAACATTCAAGACACTCTTCATACGGCCTACTGATGAGCGTCTTGTTGAGGCGTCATGATCCAGTGAACATTCAAGACACTTTTCATACGGCCTATTGGTGAGAGTCTTGTTCAAGCGTCATGCTCCAGTTAACATTCAAGACACTCTTCATACGCCCTACTGCTGAGCGTCTTGTTAAAGCGTCATGCTCCAGTTAACATTCAAGACACTCTTCATACGGCCTACTGCTGAGCGTCTTGTTCAAGCGTCATACTCCAGTAAACATTCAAGACACTCTTCATACGGCCTACTGATTAGCGTCTTGTTGAAGCGTCATGCTCCAGTGAACATTCAAGAAACTCTTCATACGGCCTACTGCTGAGCGTCTTGTTCAAGCGTCATGCTCCATTAAACATTCAAAACACTCTTCATACCGCCTATTGGTGATTGTCTTGTTCAAGCGTCATGCTCCAGTAAACATTCAAGACACTCTTCATACGGCCTACTGCTGAGCGTCTTGTTCAAGCGTCATTATCCAGTTAACATTCAAGACACTCTAAATACGGCCTACTGCTAAGCGTCTTGTTAGAGCGTCTTCCTCCAGTGAAAATTCAAGACACTCTTCATACGGCCTTCTGCTGAGCGTCTTGTTAGAGCGTCTTCCTCCAGTGAACATTCAAGACACTCTTCATACGGCCTACTGCTTAGCGTCTTGTTGAAGCGTCATGATCCAGTTAACATTCAAGACACTCTTCATACGGCCTACTGCTGAGCGTCTTGTTCAAGCGTCATGATCCAGTGAACATTCAAGACACTCTTCATACGGCCTACTGCTAAGCGTCTTGTTAGAGCGTCTTCCTCCAGTGAACATTCAAGACACTCTTCATACGGCCTACTGCTGAGCGTCTTGTTAGAGCGTCTTCCTCCAGTGAACATTCAAGACACTCTTCACACGGACTTCTGCTGAGCGTAAATTGACGTTCCTAGATATTTCCTTTTTTTTTAATTAAAAAAAAAAACAATCAAAGAATGTGTGTTCAATATCAATTTTAAAATTAATAGAACATCAATTCTGCATTAAGATATCTTCGTTTTACTATTTACTTGTCCTTTTTTTGAATACTGATGTTGCACAGTTCATAGAATGTAGTTTTGCGTTAGTTTATTGTGTATTACATAAATTAAAATACATGTAGGAGTAAATAAATTGTATTTAATTTAAATATATTTCTTTTTATCTTGGTATAAACGGAATCCTATCTACATTCATTTGGTATGCATTATCAACGCTGTGCGGATGTTGTTTGTTGTGTAGTATAATCTACTAGATAATAATTAAGACGATTTGTCAAACGTTCCCTGTTTAAACCCATCAGCTTCGTGTTTAATGATATGATACAAAAACATTTTCTGTGATTCAGTTGACTGACCATAGTTCACGTTTAATGAACTGGTTAAATACATTATATTCTAAAGTAAATAACCAGACACTCTAAAACTTCTAGGATTAGAAAACAAGTACACACAAATTAAAAGCAGCGGTAGCATACATGTTGGAAATGGTTGCAGGCGTTGTTAAGGGGACTTGTTCAAATATCCAATGAGCGAACACTATAACGGCTTTAGAATTATTATTTACATGAAAGGTCATTTTCAGTGAAGCGGTTGAATAGCCAAGAAAATTGTTGCCTTCAACGCGTTGTGATATAAACTATAAAATAAATGCACGAAATTAAGGAGAACTTGAAATTAATAAAACTCATAATATACCACTAATGCCAGCGTTATAAATCAATTTACATACATGTGATATTGAGCTGAATCAGCATCATTTGACAAAAACCTCCACAACCCATTTATGTGAAAAGAATATATGTATTGAACGCAGCACGGCAGATAATTGTATCGGTTGGAAGGCCATTTGAACGTGACCTGTATTTTACAATGTCATGAAACCTCTAAAACGGTAGGATTGGCATTATATTATTTAATATATTATGTATCAAATGTAACCAAAACTGGTTGTAATGAATGTAACTTGTCACAGTAACCCACAACATATAATAGTTTAATTTCGTCCTCCAAATGTTGATTCAATTATATGTTTCATGCTTGAAGCATTATTATGAGAAATGAAATTATAAGTATGAAATTTCTTAAGAGAATGGATTAAAATAGCTATATATTTTACGATGATTTGAATAGGAATGTCGGTCTGGTTTACAAATAATTGTCACATTTTAAATCATCATTAATTAAAAAACACATGTGTTTGAAGTCTTTATATAAGTCAACATAAAGTAATTATTTCATGCCATTACATCAATTTTTGTTTTACTTAAAATCCTTTTTAATCGATATAATAATTTAATTTTTAAAATAAGTAATCATAACGATACAGTATTATTTGAGTGGCGGTATTGGCAAAACAAGTTAAGTTTCTTGAATTGGTAGAAGCGATACATGCATGTCTCTGATAAAATACAACATATATCATTATATTATTTAACATAGACACATGCCTGAACATATTTATCTTGAAGTAATTGAATGCCTTTTTATCGTTATTGAAACTGGAACTGGTAAGATAGCGGTTTCAGAAAATGACAACTGAAATGAGTTTGTCAAGAGTTTCCATAGTGTTTTCATGCTATCTTGATTTCCACTGTTGCTATGTTCAAGTGCATTGACAACATGCGAATAAGAAAACTACTTAATACATACTAAAATTGTGTTTGGTGATGGGAATCCCCTTTTGACACTATACGAGCAAAAACTTAACGAAATCTTGTCAACATGTCAGTTTACGATCATTTTAATAGCATGCATTAACAAAATCAGCATCTTCTCGATATTCAAAGGAAATGTTATAATTAAATACATAGACAGCGATAAATGCAGACAGGTTACGGTCATATGATACGGTCTACTGGTTCAGTTTCGGTTACCGAATCTTTACTCTATTAATCTATTTGGAACAAAAGAATTGAGAAAGTGGTGTCATTAATATTATTGCTGCGTATATGTACACCATCCGCCAATTATTTAATGTACGCCGTTTGATTCACCATATAATAATTACAATCTTATGCATTCTTCATAGACTCTGCATTCTCATGGAATAATCCGCCAATGTCCGTAAATATCTTAGATTTATTATCATGCTTTATCTTTATTTTATCTTTAAAAACATAATTTTAAAAGCATAATGTAAAATGTAAAAAGCGCAACAATTCGCTCAAGGATTTGTGTAATATTGAATAGTAAATCGACGTCAGTAGATGATTCCGGTACCTGTGTTCAACAGTTAATATCAGGCTTAAAAAATAGTTCTAATTCCTTTAACCGGACCAACTCAAATTGTTTACCACCGACCATTGTTTTTACAAAACAATTGAAAATACTGCTGTTAAATGACAACGACACATTTATTCCTGTATGTTAATCTAAAATGTGCGTACCGAATTTACTTAATCGTTACTTAATTATAATAAAAAAAAAACTATTATTCGGATATTGATCTTAAAGTCGTCGTTCGATCATGTGATTATATTTTGCTATGCTATAGTTACTAAAAATAAAATTATATTATTTGTATAAATAGTATTTTTACTAGAAAAATAGCTGTTCTAAATTCCATGAGGTCAATGTGGTCCTTACTAATGCGCACTGTATATATGTAGTTTATTCTCACTGATGACGGTCTAGGCTATATATGCGATTGTCCTGGTAAAACATGAATTACAGTAAATATGCTTTCACTTACTTAAGTATTCCAATCGTCTTCTAAACAACGTGAAGTTGCCCAGCAATGTACACGAGTATGAAGTCAAGATTTTTTAATTGTACTGTGATAACTATCATCAAGAGTTCAGATCCGGTATACACCCTTTCAGTTATTCGCATTTACTAGTGTTAGAGTTGTGTCCCTTAGTCGGATGTGACGTCAAGCGGGGATAATAAAATCAGCCGGAGAGAAAATTGTACAGTGTAGCTGAAAAAATCAACGTCTCTTGCACTATATATGCGTAAGTTGCATAAATATTTCTTTTTTTATTATTATATTGATGCATATTAAAGCTATCGCTTTTTGTATATTTCATTTAAGTTAGCTAAAATGTGAAAAAATACATTAAACATTCCGTTCAATTTCAATGACTGGGTGTCAAGACAAATTTCATGTTAGTACATAAACTTTGAACTTAAATCAAAGATCTAAAAATATTGATAGATCTTTGCTTAAATGTAAATAAATTATATAAATTCCAAATATTGAAAAAAACGCCTTATTATGAGTTATTTTCCGATAGTTTATATTTTTAAGGGTATTGATTATTGGCATAATATGATTTGAGGGCTTTTTTCACCACTTTGGGAACATAACCCATACCATCGAAAATCGGAATTGAATTGTCAATTTTCTAGATATTTTTTTGTATTCGTACTCAATTGTTTGTTGTAAAAGTTACATGAATATTTTTTAAAGTAGCTATAATGCTTAAAACCTGCCTTTTTATTTTGTTGCAGCTGTATCCCAAGGATGTCCCTGGGGCTGTTTTACCTCAACTTCCAGAAAGATGCAAAGTAATAGAGTTGAGATTATGGTTGAAATGCCGGGGACATTTACATTTTACTTATTTATTTGTCATATTTATTATTTTTTTAATAAGTCATGAAAGTGATAACCGGTAAAAAGGAATACAGAGTATTTAAATAATATAAATTAGATATAAAAGTATTCATTTTTTTATTATTATTTTATTATTTTATTGTCAGGGTTTGTGAGATTTAAGTCAAATCATATTTATTTATTTTAATCATATGATGTCTGTTCATGTTGGTGCAATTCCTGTATCTTTTTTTTTTCAGATTTTGTTTCCTGAAATGTATTGATGTTAATTACTGATTTCTAGCTATCACATGTTGTCTTTCATAATTTATTTCGCATTTTATGATACTTCATACTGTTTAATGATCTCTGCTACTCAAATGTGCTAATCTTGCATTATTTCTATTGTAATAAAGCTTATATCATTGTTTAACAAGTGTTTTTACTCAATGGATTCCACAAACCTGTAGCATATAAGATATCCTCTTGAATCTGATTCAAATTGCCACTCTTCGTTTGAGCATTTTTATCGCGGTGTTCAATCAAAGATATATCAATAATCTTGTTTATTGATAGATATGTGGATTAATTGCCCCTGTGTTCAGCACAAACCAATTATCTCGTTATGATCAGATACTGTGCCGACCAATACTAATTAACAACATGGTGTCATACGCCACAGCAGGGACCTATACTTGTACTGATCACAGGTGGCAATGTCTGGTCATTTAACACCATTTATGATACCTCCATGTCTTCTCGTGGTATTAGTAGTCATTTCTTGGAGTAATGTAACGCCAAATACTCAATTGTGCTTTTATTAGATATGTAGCGTATTGTAAACATTTATAGTCATCTGCCCATACAGATTGCCAGAAACTAAATACTGTATATATGTTAGCCAGCTTAATCATAATAATTAAGTGCTTAATACCTATACATTTTAAATATTTAAAACATGTAATACTAAACATTTAACGTATTTAGCGGGTACCGGTTAAACAAAACTCCGTCATTACGTAGTCATATAAAGAGTGTATGGTAGTGTACGGAACAACATGATTAAAAAAAGCATTTTCATTTGACCACAGCGGGGTTAAATAATCTTTCCGAAAAATACAAATAATACAGATTTATAATTTAAATGCTATATATTTATCACTCTGATCACTTATAAAGAGATTTCAATATACAGGCATAGACAGTTCGATTCGCACCACGTCCGTTTTTTTCACTTGTATATAATAATTCTTCAATATTGCCATTCACTGTAAAAAAAAGAGTAAAATAAAATTAACATAACATTAAAAGAGTGGCATGTACTTCACTTTTTTAATAGTGCTTTGTCTTATGGTTAAATCAACACACCTCCTACACGCTCGATAGTTCATAAAAAATAACACACACCAACACACCATTAAATAGTTACATTATACTATGTATTGTATTTTGCGGCTAATTTATATCTTTGTTTTGAGCACTTATCGATGTTTAGTCTTCAGACCACCTTTACGCTGATGTTAATTGATAGATCGTTGTGTTAATGGGTAACTCGCATTTTTTTTAAAGATGCAATAAAATTTGTAAATATTCACTGATAGTACTGAACAGTATGTCGTTGAATTATTATGTGGGAGTTATAATGTTTATTTTAGAATACATTATCAATTTATTGACAAAACACATAATGTAATTATGTTATAACCGTCCCGCATATAAACAATAACGTTCAAATATATGAAAACACCAGAGGCAGAGACGTAGAAAACACACATTGTCAAACACGAAATCTCTTTGTTCGCTTACAATCGATAATCGGGTATCACCGAATGAAATCATTCAGGGGAGGTAATTACAAACTGTCAATAACTGAAAGGGTGTATACAGCGAATGTTGTTGCTACAAAAATAATATTCATAAGGAGCTGGTGCATTATAAACAGTTGTTAATCAAACGTTTTACTCTTTTTAAACTTCATGAAACGTGGCTAATATATATTGAAATTAACGGCGAAGATTGTCGCTATTACAGTGGCCTATACACACTTCTTATTCATTTATGATTCCCTGTTTATGCGATTTTTGCATAGGAGATTCATTAACAAAATGCCTTACTTAAAATTATTAAAAAGAGCTGTGCAATATATTCGATTGGCACGATAAAGAAAATGATAATTCAATTATGAATATACTTACACTACAATTAGTCCAAGTCTGTTTAACAACTGAACGTATCCTGCACACACGTTATATGCATAGCAATGACATTCAAGACACTTCCGTGTTGTTTAAAAAAAAAACGCCGACACGCGTGTCAGTCACACGTTTAAATAAATATCATTTCATCTTACACCGAACACTATCATCAAGAGTTTAGATGCGGTATTTTGCGAAGAGTGTCGCTACAGCAATGAATCTTCATAAAGAGGTGTTGCGCTGTAAACACTTGTTACTCAAACGTTTAGACTGTTGAAATAGTATGAAGCGTAGCTAACATATTTCAATTAAATGCATCTTTACAATTACACTCATTGTGTATCTATTGTTGGAAATTCAGGTAATCTTTTTAAAACAAGAGGATCAAGATAGTCCTTATTTGCTCGCCTCACGTATGGAATGGTGTTTTAGACGAAAATTGTTAAATTAGTTTGACTAATAGTATATAGAAACAGTGTTGTGTACAAGTTGGAACAAATTTTGTTGAGGGCCACTATACAATATTTAATATCAAATGTTTTAAAATGTGGACGGTGTGGTTGAAAACACAAGGTTAGGTTCTTCTCTGAAGAAAAGAAAAAAATCAATCTATATTGGCATTGCGTCATATATAAAATCCATCATGATTTGAACAAATGTTGAAGAGTTGGGCAAACCGAAATCACTTGCCACTTCCTGGCTTTGTTCTTAAAAAGGGGAAGATTTTCAAAACTATTCTACTTTAGAAGTGTATATGTACCATTTTACTACCCGGGAATGGCCTGGGAATACTTGAACAACTATTTACATACATATAATTTCATCTCAAATTTGTTTCTTATTAGTGTCCTCTTACGGTGATGACATATAGAAATAAAGAAACTCCAAACAAAATACTCATATAAAATATCGTTACTATCCGCTAGTCTTTTGTTTTACGCAAGTGGCCGACTACCAATACAATACAATAGAGCACAATACATAAAAGACATACTTTTTATAAACCGTTGACTATTTAAAAATGCATACTATTAAAGCCAAAATGTAGGCTATGAATAAAATTAATTGACAAAACACTTGCAGATATATCAATTAAATATTAACTTTTATTTATACCATTACCACAATAAGTTTTACATTAGTGATGAATTTACTCTTTATTATTATTGGACACTTTAAATAACCAGTTATCACATACTGCAAATAGCCACACGTTACATATTAAATGTAGCAAATAGCCACATTTTAATTTTAGAAACGGCAATCATGCTTATTTCACTTATAAAATAATGTTTACAGACACAAGTACATAAGGAAAATAACTTCTAAGTTCATAAGGAAAAATAACTATATTATGTATATCTAATAAACTGTAAGAAAGTAATGCTCATTTTCGATAACTTTCGCTATTCGAAAATGGGAATGTGTGTGCGTTCGTTAGGAGTTTCTATTTTGAGTTTATTTCCTCTTTATCAGCAGTGATGCACATTACAAGAGCATTGCCAACATTCTAATACGGAAACTACTTTAAATATATTATACTTGTATCTGTTGATAAAAATCCCTTATTGAAACAATACTCAAAATCAACATTATTTAATTTTCTAAAAAAAACAATTGTCGACGTAGCTCTCGGCAAATTTGTATAAAGGGTTCGTGCGAAGGGCTATAATAATCACACATAACAAAATATCGGAGATATATGTATTGACGCTTTGGCGGTAAAGTGGCAAATGCCAAATAATAATCGCCATAATTAAACAACAATTGCATTAATTACATTTACAAAAGCATGGCAACATTATACAACAATTACAATAAATATCTTATGTAACATTAAATAAGAAAAGAGATTAAAACAATACAAAGGTTAAAGTTTATTAATTGAATTATAACTAACCTGGAATAATCACACATAACAATATATCGGAGATATATTTATTGACGCTTTGGCAGTCAAGTGGCAAATGCGCGGTTACTTGCAATTGTCACAATGACCAAACGCCGCGAACTAGTCATGCGCGAAATAGATTAGGTGACAAAAACCGGTTAGATTTGTTAGATGAACTATAGTAACTGTTTGGAAAGAATTAATGTTAATAGAGCGATATATAGATATTGATTGCGTAAGTTGAGATTTTGTAAAGACATAGGGCATTGTAAATTTACTCTATGACACAATCATTGTAGTAGAACGTGCTTTTACATCAGCTACTTGATCTACTAACCTACAACTGCAGTTATAACTTTGAATACACTATCAGCGATAAATGCGTACAGAGTTTCCGGTTAACAAGATCCAGTCGGTCGACTCAGTTTTGGTTTTCTATTATATAATATATATATATATATATATATATGTTAAACACAAGGATTGGGACAGTGTTTGATTGATGAGGGTCTTGTATATTTGATATCTGGTCGTTATCGTCATCCCATTTTCATTAATGGAATGTCGCTCTACGTCATTGTTTTCACTGTGAAATTTTGACAATCTTTCAAATTTTCAAATCAACGTTCTGCCTTCGTATCGGCTATAAGATCCATGTGACATGTTTTTCATACGTAAACAGCTTTAAAAAATGTAATTAACTAGCCTTTCCTATATCATTCCGCTCCCCATGTGTAGCTACTTAAGTTCAAGGCTTCAAAGTTTTAATCTTGATGGATGAATTCACTAATGCGCCACAAACACACGCGCAGTAAAATGATTTACTCAGGCAAGTATTAAAGTGTTGCACGCGAATGTAGCATGTACATCTTGACTCGTTAAGTAGAGGATTCAAACATTTGAAAATGTATCATTTTTCAAAAGTGCTTTCCTGGTGACAATAACTACGCTATTGTTTGCAGTACTTGTACTCCGATTTCACTAAACATAAATTGTGTTTGCTCATAAAATGTATTCTTTTAGTTTGTCTTGTAAATTTGTAAAATAAGTAACGAGAAATCGAGAAATACATTGATATTTAAGCTACGTGCAATAAAGTATATTTTAAAGCACCTTTAATCATTGTCAGTTTACAGAGAGGGACAATAAGTTTATTTCAATGAAACATATTTCTTGTAAATGAAATACTTTTAACATTATGAAAAAAAAACTATTGGTAAGGAAAAATGATATACTGCAGACACAACAACTACAACAACAACTACTACAACTACTACTACTACTACTACTACTANAGCGTAGACGCGTATTACCTGTGATTTTCACTGTTAGTACAATATGGAAGGGGTTTTTTCCGTTATGAAAGGGGTTCTATACAAATTATACAAGTGAAGACGTGTTTGCCTCTGATTTCATTATGGAAGGGGATTTGTTCCGCTATGGAAGGGGGTTTATTCGGCATATGCAAAACTAGCGAGGGTGTTTCTTCCGCATATGCAAAATGTGAAAGGGGGTTTGGAACTCCCTAGGCCGAGAACTGAAAGGTATGGCAGGAACTCTTTCCGTTACTCTTTAGCCAGTATGTGGAACTCTCTGCCGGACACATTCAGACAGTGCTCGTCCTACACCCAGTTCAAATCCCTGATCGACCAGTGGAATGGACTAGTTTGCAGCTGTTCTGCTTGTGCCCGGGAGGGAGCGCTGACATGCTGGCTGGCCAGGTACAATACTTTGCTATATATTGTTATTATGTTACCCTGTTTAATGTATGCTTTTTTGCTATTATTTGCCTGCATGCATCCATATATTTTGCTGTTACCCTGTTTAATGTATGCTTTTCATTTATTTATTTTTAATTTACTTTGTGTATTTTCTCCCTTAGTTTGCTAATGGTTTGCTATTATTTGCTTGCATGTATCCATATATTTTGCTTCCCTCCAGCTGCTATGTTTGTTTGATAATATGTATGTAGACAATGTTTCTGCTAGGTAGCCAATCCTATTCTGCAATGCCATGTATTTTAGATTCCAGTGAGGTAGATGCTGATCAGTTTTCTCCAAATTTGATTTGGGGGGATAATTGTTTTAAACTATTTTTATTGGTCACACTTTTGTGTTTATATTCAAGTCCTCAGCGTCTTGTTTCATTTCCTTTTAGAGCAGTTTTTAGACCTTCATGGTCAAGATCAGCAGATACCCCACAATTTTAAAGTTTAAATATTATATTCTGTTTCATTTATTTTAGTTTATTTCTTACCAAGTTCTTTCGAGCTAATGCTATATAGTGATATGCATGGCATGCATGTAACTTGCTATATTTTAGCCTCCTCCCTCTCCAGAGGATGATACTATAATTGGTTAGATAAATAATCAATTGTGCTATCCAATATTGTGTTGCCATGTTTTGTTCATTTTGTCATGCTTATAATTTAAAAAAAATGGTTTTAAGTAATGTAATTGTATGTGCTATTTTGTTATCATGTAAATGTTTAGCTTATAAGTCGGCTTCAAAAGCTCTTCAGAGCTTGTGTTTAAAAATGTTGTAAACACCCGACTTTATAAATAAATATAACTTGACTTGACTTCCGCTATGCTGTTTTTATGGAAGGTTGTTATACCCCCATTACCATTGGTAATGGGGGCTATATAGGAGTNTTTCCAAGAGAACTTATTCAATTCTGCATTGAAGACACCTACACTATTTTGGTTGTAGGGTGGTCATTAAGGCGTAAAACTGTATAGTATCTTGTAGCTTTGCATATGCTTAACAAGAAGGGAGCTAACCTTCGTTTTTTACCACCGATATACCACGTTTAGTTATCTTTTTCCATGCGCGTGAAAATATATTTATAAACTTGAAACTATTTGTGTGTTTGTTTTCTTGCGCATTAATTAATAATTTATCATAGATATTTATGATACAAACAGCATAAACGACTATTACCGTCTCATTGCACATAAGGTAAATAAAGACTGGCACTATTTCAAGACTTAAAGACTTTTTAGAAGCATATTTTTCTTCAAACAGCTGAAACAATGGATGTCGTATTTGTTCATATTTAAAATACGAAATGTTGTTCTATTTGAGGGATGATTAGGCATAGGATACCTCAGTTTGTGATATCAGTGTGTGTAGCCATATGAGTTGAATGTATATGAGCCGTGCTATGTGAAAAAGGGGTTTAATGCATGTGCGTAAAGTTTCGTCCAAGATTAGCCTTTGCAGTCCACACAGGCTAATCAGAGACGACACTTTCCGCCTAAACTGGATTTTTTGCTAAGAAGAGACTCTATTTAAACGAATAATATCATAAAATCGGAAAGTGTCGTTCCTGATGCCTGTGCATTAAACCCCCTTTTCTCAATGCGCGACTCATATGGCTCTTACATAAAAAAGCTTGCCCTCACATTGGAACAAGAGGGGCGCTAACTGTCATTTACTACCGCGATATACTAACAGCTGTTAACAACTCTTGTTTTGTCGCCGATTAAAAAGGAAATTTCTAGTGTTTATATTTTTGTGAATAAGTTAGTAATAAACATGTGTTAAGTATTGTTTATAAATCCTTAAAACAATATTGTATATAATATAATTCTTTCAAGCCGATTTTTTCCACTTCAGGGCTAGAGAAAATCATGATCAGACCTTTACAATTTGCCTTTTGTATAAATCTAATTAATTGAATATGCTTTTTATGACAACGATTTTCTATTGAATGAATTGTCTCGTGCAATTAATTTCTATTCAGAGTCATTTTAATTCTATTTATCGACTTTATAATTTAGGTGTATGCTATTTAAACTGACAATGTTCATAATAATAATTGTAAGGTTAAGCTTACCTATATTAACCTTGCCCCCCAGCATCTGTCGTCCTGTGTCGTCCGTAGTTAGTCGTAAGTCGTCAACAATTTGCTTCAAACCACATCTTCTCCTAAATTGCTAAATTATGACAATATTTAACAGGAATGATCCTTGAATGACTCTCTTTCAAAGTTGTTTATCATTCCGGTCAATTACATTGCTAGTTGACCATGGCAAAAAAGATTTTAAAAGTAGAAATATAAATAATCTTCTTCAATTACACCTCGAGGTTCCGAGGTTTAATATTTGGTGGGAAACATTTTCTAGTGGTCCTCTACAAAAGTTGTTAAAGCCATGCCCCTGGGTACAAACAATCGGCAACGCTCCAGGGGTTATCTGATTTATATAGACTTACGGTATATTGTAAATAACTTTAAACATCTGTTTCGAACACGCAGGCCTAATAGGTTTTAAATTTGACAGACAGACACACAGACATACATATACACAGACGCACATACACACACGCATGCAAACACACATGCAGACACACAGACATACAGACATACATACAAACAGACATACAAACAGACAGACAGACAGACAGACATACAGACAAACAGACATAAAGACATACAGACTTACATCCATACACATAAGGCAGACATGTAGTCACACAAGCAGGCATACACTGGCTTAAATATTTCACAAACGAAATGGATAATAGCAACAAATAATGATACTCGTCAACCGCGGGAAAAGGTAATAATACTAAAACAAGTAGTTTTGCATATAAAACCAATACAAAGATACCATGTAAAAGACTCTAGCATTTGTTCTAGATTCAAAGATACCGTTTCATTTAGCTTGAGTGTCTCCAATAGTTGCGGTTGATATTTTCACCGCATTCATACCTTAGCGGTAAACGCCTTCAATTAGTTTATGTAAATGTGTATGCAAAAAAACGCTAAATATATATACCGAGCGTGGTATTTGACTACGTTTTACCATTTCAATACATCATCTATAAGCCATAATCAACGGTTATGAAAAGAATTACTCAGAATAACTCGGCATCACTCGGTATAACTCGTTATTACTCGGTATCACTCGTTATTACTCGTTATCACTCCTTATAACTGGTTATATTTCGGTATCACTCGGTTTGACTCGGTGTTACTCGGTATAACTCGGTATAACTTGTTAAAATGTACAAAATAGGGTTATGTAAATGAGTGGGTTTTTTTCCACGCGAACCTAACCGTTTTCTAAGAGAATATCATCCCCCATACGTTTTAATGATAAAGTAAAAATATTAAGAAAACTTTTATAATCAGGTAAATACCGTGTTATTTTCTACAAAGCAGCAGTGGATTTTGGCACAGAAATAATTAAATGTTATGATAAACCTGCACCAATTAAAACAAGGAAACAACCTAGATGTCCAGCCCCTTTCATGAACTCAAATCTGAAAAAGCTAGTATACAAAAAGAGAATGCTTTTTAATAAATTTCAGAAAGTAAAATCAGATAAAAATTGGCACAATTACAGAAAAATTAGAAATCTAGTAAATAAAGAAAGAAAGAAGTCTGTAAGACAATATTTTATAGAAAGATGCTCGGGGGGAAGTAAGAGTAGGGATTTTTGGAATACCATCAAGCCATTTTTGACAAATAAAGGAACTATTTGTAGCAAAAACACAGTTTTATTAGAAAATGATAAACTTATAACAGACCAAAAAGAGATATGTGACATTTTCAATGATTTTTATGTTAATGTAGCAAATAATATTGGTGATAGTAGCGTAACTTTTGATGATAAGCATTCCAGCATTGAGAAAATTGATAAAATAATGGCAGGTAAAGAGAAGAATATGCATTTTAAGCCCATTAAAGAAGATTTTGTGATGAAACAATTAAATAATATGAATGCTAGGAAAGCAACAGGTTATGACAATTTATCTGTTAAAATGTTAAAAATATCTAGTCCAATCATTGTAAATCCACTCTCAAATCTTGTAAATAGGTCATTCAGTGATTGTGTTTTTCCAGAGTGTATGAAAATAGCTCAGGTAGTCCCTATACATAAGAAAAATAGCACTCTTGATAAGGGAAATTATCGCCCTGTTAGTCTACTCCCTATAGCGTCAAAGATCTTTGAGAGAGCCATGTACACACAGCTACTGGATCATCTAGAAAACATTTTTAACCCTATGTTAAGTGCCTTCAGACCAGGCCAAGGGTGCAGTACAACCCTTCTCAAAATTGCAGAAGACTGGAAATGGGCTCTAGATGAAGGTAACTATCTGGCGGCTGTGCTCATGGACCTCTCAAAGGCTTTTGACTGTCTACCTCACAATTTACTTATATTAAAATGCAAACATTATGGTCTATCTGACTCTGCTCTTGAATTAGTAAATAGCTATCTGTCAAATAGAAAACAATGTGTTAAAATTGGTGATAACTTCAGTACCTTAGAATCAATTATTAAAGGCGTACCCCAGGGCTCCATTCTTGGACCGTTATTTTTTAATATCTTTATCAATGACATTTTTGAATTTGTGAGTGAAAGTGATTTATATAATTATGCAGATGACAATACTTTATCTTTCAAAAGTAAAAATCCTGACACTTTGGTTAAAACTCTAGAAAATGACAGTTTAAAACTCATCAAATGGTTTAATGAAAACCACATGAAAGCCAATCCTGAAAAATTTCAAGCCATTGCCTTTGGGAGAAAGACACACAATCTACAAATATCTTTTAATCTCGATGGCGTAAATATTAAGTGTGACGAGGAAGTTAAATTACTTGGCGTAACTTTTGATTTTATGCTAAATTTTAATACCCATATAGCAAATATATGCAGGAAAGCTGCTAGGCAATTAAATGTCATGAAAAGGATAGGTAGGAATATTAACAAACTTGGAAGGCTTACCATGTACTATTCTTTTATTATGTCAAATCTAAATTACTGTCCATTAACATGGCATTTTACAGGGGAAACTAATACCAAGAAAATAGAAAAATTGCAAGAAAGAGCATTACGTTTCATTTATGATGATTACTCAAGTTCATACCATGATTTATTGCTTTTATCTGGGCTCCCATCTCTTAAAGTTAGAAGAATGAGAAGTGTTGCTTTAGAGACCTTTAAAATATTAAACAAAGAGGGACCCAGTTATCTACATGATCTTGTTACTTTTAAAGACTCTAAATATAATTTTAGGTATACTAACTGTGTGGAAATCCCTAGGCCGAGAACGGAAAGGTATGGAAGGAACTCTTTCCGGTACTCTGCAGCCAGTATGTGGAACTCTCTGCCGGACACATTCAGACAGTGCTCGTCCTACACCCAGTTCAGATCACTGATCGACCAGTGGAATGGACTGGATTGCAGCTGTTCTGCTTGTGCCCGGTAGGGAGCGCTGACATGCTGGCTGGCCAGGTACACTACTTTGCTATATATTATTATTATGTTACCCCGTTCAATGTATGCTTTTCATTTTTTTGTTTCCATTACTTTGCGTCTTTTTCACTTAGTCTGCTACTGGCTTGCTGTTGTTTGCTTGCATGCATCCATATATATATCTTGCTGTTACCCTGTTCAATGTATACTTTTTATTTTTGTTTCCTTTGCTTTATGTCTTGTCCCTTGGTTTGCAACTAGTCTGCTATTGTTTGCCTGCATGCATCCATATATTTTGCTGTTACCCTGTTTAATGTATGCTTTTCATTTTTGTTTCATTTACTTTGTGTCTTTTCTCCCTCAGTTTGCTAATGGTTAGCTATGTTTGCTTGCATGTACCCATATATTTTGCTTCCCTCCAGCTGCTATGTATGTTTGTCAATATGTATGTAGACAATGTTTCTGCTAGGTAGCCAATCCTATGCTGCAATGCCATGTATTTTAGTTTCCAGTGAGGTAGATGCTGATCAGTTTTCTCCAAATTTGATTATGGGGGGATAAGAGTTTTAAAATCTTTTTATTGGTCAAATTTTGGTGTTTATATTCAAGTCCTGAGCGTCTTGTTTCATTTCCTTTTAGAACAGTTTTTAGGCCTCCATGGTCAAAATCAGCAGATACCCCACACGTTTAAAGTTTAAATACTATATTCTGTCTTATTTATTTTAATATATGTCTTACCAAGTTCTTTCGAGCTAATGTTATAAAGTGATATGCATGCATGTAACTTGCTATATTTTAGCCTCCGCCCTCTCTAAAGGATGATTTAATAATACTATGATTGGTTAGATAAATAATCAATTGTGCTATGAAATATTTTGTAGCCATGTTTTTGTTCATTTTGTCATGCTATAATTTTAAAAATTTGTTTTAGTAATGTAATTGTATGTGCTATTTTGTTATCATGTAAATGTTTAGCTTATAAGTCGGTTTAAAAGCTCTTCAGAGCTTGTCTAGTAAAAATGTTGTATCCATCCGACTTTATAAATAAATATTACTTGACTTTACTTGACTTGAAAAAAGAAAAACAGAATATCATAATAATATGTAAAGCTATTTAGAATAAATACTTTCGCTAATCGCAGCAGTTTTATTAAACACCACTGATGATGGGGCCTAATTACAATTGTGCTTAACGCGCTCATATTGAAGTTTGTGATTGTTTGTAATGTTTAGCAAGCTCGTATGTTAAATTTACACAATAACAATGACTCATTGCCTTTGTTATCACGGTGAAGATGTGTTCTGGGTCGTTTCGTCTTTTGGTCGAACATGATAGAAGCAAACCTTGTTTTAAGCAATTTAGCTCAGTAATTTTCTGAATCAGGTGGTTTCAAACTGAAAAAAACAACACGTTTAACCCATTTATGCCTAGCGTCTAGAAAAAAGGCCTTGGTAAACAGCGAAGACCCAGATGAGACGCTGCAAGATGCGGCGTCTCATCAGGGTCTTCGCTGTTTGCTTAAAGGAATTTCTGTAAGAAATATTCTAAATATAGAAATAAATAGACATCCCTAAATTTGGAAATAAATTGAACTAATTTAGACGAATGGGAGAGTCCACTAGGCATAAAAGGGTTAAATTAATACATTTATTTGTCGTCGTTACACCACATTAGGTAACACTCCCTTAAATGAGATCCCTATGTGATAAAAGATATAAACTAAATACAATTAGTATCCTGTTACAGGGTGTGTTGTGATCGTTCAGGGATTGAACATGTGACATATTACTATTCGAAGCATTCATCATTTAAATATGGCGTGCCTAGTTAAACATGAATCCGCCAATTATTATCTAATTTGATTAATATGTTCGACTATTCGAAATAGTTTTTAATAATGCTATAACATATATTTAATGAGATTTTATTATAAAAACAAACAATACAAAATGCATGCCTGTATAGCGTAGTGTTATACAAAGTAAACACATACCCTTGTGGGTAACATTTATTATTTAAATAGTTTCTCAAAGCAAAACTTTCATTAAATAGTTGAATAATTTCGCAATGTATATTAACTTTGACGTGTGGTAGTCATTACAGTACAACATATGGCTGATTTTACTTTGTAATGAATTATTTAGATCGAGCAAAATATACTACTAAAATGATACGTTCACGGATGTTTACAGGTTTACATTTCTCACACTGAATGTGGTTTACATCTTTCGTGTTTAAGTAAAGATTCCATATCTTAACTGCTGTCGTCTTTTTATTTAACCTGTTCGCTTGACAACAAATTTTGTAATACAATTTCAAATAATTCACCGAAACGAAACGATACACAATCACAGTTTTATTTTATATGTAAACCTTACACGTAACAAGTTTTCAAAGAGACTTAAAAAGCCCACAACTGACACACGTGTAAACACACCATCTATTAAAATGATATTGTACTATCGAACCGTTACACACAACAGCCATTAAAATAATATTGTAATATTGAAGCGTGTTAACACACCAGCAATTAAACTGATATTGTCATATTAAAGAGTGTAAACTTACAACCCATTAAAATGATCTTGAACTATTGAAACATGTACACACACTATCAATTAAAGTGATATTGTAATATTAAACCGTTTAAACACACCAGCAATTAAAATGTCATTGTACTATTAAAGAGTGTAAACTCACCGCCCATTAAAATGATCTTGAACTATTGAAACATGTACACAGACCGTCAATTAGAATAATTAATATTGTAATATTTAACCGTTTTCGGAATACCAATGGGTAGTTGAAATTGCATTGAAACGTATTCTTTTTATTTTCAGTTTGTTTTAAAGTGTGATGTTATGAAGTTAAATGTATTTAAACGTACATATTACGTATATGTTATCAATTGGTGTTTGTTATCCCCCGCCAAAGGCGGAGGGATATTGTTTTGGCGCTGCTCGTCCGTCCTTCCGTCCGTCCGTCCGGCACTTTTGTGTCCGGAGCCATATCTTGGAAGTGCTTTGGCGGATTTCATTGAAACTTAGTATGAGTATATATATATGAATAAGAGGATGATGCACGCCAAATGGCATTGTACACCATCTGTTAATAAAGGAGTTATGGCCCTTTGTATATATTCTGTGTCAATGCAGCATGTGGGGGTATACGTCACGTCTGTGACAAATCTCTAGTTTGGCGGGGAATATCAATTCAACAAATTTTCTTGGTTATGTCATGTGCTTCGATATTGTGTTTAAATACACGGCAATTTATCACTTGCCCCAAATTAAGGATCTTGTATTTATTCTAGAAATTATGCTTTACAAAAATATTTCTAAATATCCAGCGGCAATGCTGTACACCGACAGCTCTTGTTGTTATCCGCGTTTTATAAATAGTAGTCACGTGGCAAACCATGTTATATTACCTGTTGTGACGTCATATAAATGTGACTTCACAACTTTGTTCTCAACTTGTACACTCCCGAGTTAGGACGCCATGTTTGATATGGAAGAAAAAATGGAGCAGTTTATGGGTTTAGTGACCGAGAAACTGGACAAATTCGAACATAAACTGAATAACGGATTAGCAAAGGTGTATAGTTCACCAGTGGACGAGAATCCAGGCGGATTATCAGTGGATCCTAGCAGTTTTGCTCCCACAAGACACAGCCACGTGCTTGTGGCCCTCGGGACCGGTTTTTCTACCGCAGCCGGGACATTGCCGACGGACATCCAAGGGAAATTCTCAGCGTTGAAGGACTCTCTTTCGCGAGTGAGGCTTCCGGCTGAGCTCAAACTTAACGAATCCCGTCAAGGAGCCAGGAGATCAGACCAAACGGTCTTGAACATTCTTACAAAGTGCAGCCGGTATAGTGAGACTTCAGCAAAGTTGTTGGCCACGCTCGAGCCAGGTCAACCTTAAACACAAGAAACATTGGATATGTTGTTCCTGATTTCCCACGCTCAGTGCAAATACTTGCAGGACGAATACGCGGCTGTGCTTGTCAACAGCCAGTTTGACAATTCAACCTCTAGATTGTTTCGAGCTCTTCAAAAGAACACATCATGGTTGAACTCGGAATCATTGGAGACGTTGCGGTCAGCCGCAACGTTAGCTGCAGCTAGCCGGCCGCAACGAGGAGGTTACTCTAGCAATTAGCCAGCTAGAGGTCGTGGACGTGGATACGGTCAGCGCTCTGGAGACGTTTTCAGTGAATTTTCTCGTCGAGGCTTCCCGCAGAACCGCAGGGAAGACAACTCTTTATCAGCGGCAGCTGGATCAAAGGACGAGTAGCATCCCCTGGATTTCGATAACCAATTACCGGTGCGTGTGAATTACGGATCGTGAGAACTACATCAAAACATGTGACGTAATGAGTGTGTTTTCTTTTGATATTTTTCGTGTAGTCCATCCTTTATTCTTCATGTATGTGTATTTCATGTTGGATACAAAACCTTGACTCATGGACAAGTATTGGATTGCCTGATTACGTGATCCAGTGGCTCTCCGATGGAGTAGCAGTGCCTTTTAAAACTTTCGAACTTGAAAATCACTTATTTGTTGATTCTGAGATTGATAGATTACTTTCATTAGGATTTATTGAAGTGACAAATATTAAACCCTATTGTGTAAGCCCTTTGGGTGTTGTGCCGAAGAAAAACAATAAACTTCGTCTGATAACTGATCTGCGTCAATTAAACTCACATTGTGACACACCTAGTTACAGGAATGAAGACATCCGTGACGCAGTTAAGTTAATTGAACCAGGTGCTAGGTTTATCGATACCGACATAAAAAGCGGTTTCTTTCATATTCCAGTTCATAAAAATCATAGGCACTATTTAGGTTTTAAGTGGAGGAACCAGTATTTGCAGTGGTGTACTAGTTTGCGGGCTTTGTTGCTCGCAGTTTTATTTCAATAAGACATTAAGACCAGTAAAAAGTTACTTGAGGGAGCTTGGTTTGCGTGTTACTGTCTTTGTCGATGATTTTTTATTAGCAGCCAGCGTCTCTTGTATCACTCATCATTCAGATCAATTACTGCACACGTTAAAAGAGTTGGGGTTTACTATAAATTTTGAGAAGTCCCAGCTTGTGCCGTCAAGCTCAGTTCAGTATCAAGAGTACACTATCAGTAGTACTGAGCATAAAGTTATAGTTAAAGCACAATCAAAGCGCATTGCGAAATTAAAGCGGTCGATAATGAAAGTTCGTAGCCATCAATACGTCTCCGCGCGAGATCTTGCCAAAGTAAAAGGACAGTGCGTGTTGGTATCTTGGGCCGTAACCACAGGTAAATTGTTTCTTAGAACATCATGCGGTTTACTCGCTAGCAAATTGTCTTGGTCAGATATCCTTACTCTGACCCACGGTGTTGTCGCGAAATTAGAGTGGTGGCTTCAGGCTGTAGATTATTGGAATCATAAGGAAGTATGTACAGAAACTATACAAGCCCAGGTGGAAACAGATGCCAGTCATCTGGGTTGGGGCGCGGTGTACCAAGACAAGGTCGCATCGGGCGACTGGAATACTCGTATGTCATGCCTAACATCCAACGAACGCGAGATGTTGGCCATATTAGTGGCTACAAAAGCTTTTGAGAGATTGTTTACAGGATTGACAGTCCAGCTACTTACAGACAATATCTCAGCCATGGCTTATATCAATCATCAAGGGGATCCGAGCCCCAGATTATCAGAATTAGCGATAGCAATATGGGTAGAGTCCATACACTATGGGATTTCACTGCGCTCCGCGCATACTGCGGGAAAAAGGAATACAGCCGCCGACGGCTGGTCCAGATCTCCGGACAAACACAACGGGATATTGCATCCAGCAATTTATCGGTATATAGATACTCTATTCGGTAAGCATACAATAGACCGGTTTGCGAACTGCCAAAACACCCAGCTCCCAAGGTTCAACAGTCAATTCTGGGAACCACTTTCAGAGAGGGTGGATGCTCTGGAACAGAACAACTGGGCGCAAGAAAACAATTACGTGAACGCTCCATTGTGTTTGATACCTAGGGTGCTATATGTAATACAGACGCAAAAGCATTTGCAACAGTAATACATGTAGCCCCACTGTGGAAAGCTCAAACGTGGTTTCGCCGTCTATTGACAATGTCCATTGCGCCTCCGTAACAGATTCCGAACAGACCGCGGGCATTTCGGGCCATGGGGCCGGTGCCAGAACCGTGATGAAATCGGACATGAAAAGTATATGCTTGGAGGATTTATTGCGAAAAAGTTTGATACATAAAGGTTGGTCAGTTGAGTCCGTAAACAGATTGCAGTTTTGTTTAGCTAAAGGTACTCTTAAATCATACAACAATGCTGTCGCTAAATGTGCTCGTTTTTGTAGTAAGATTCAGTTTAGGTTTCCACCAGAGAGCACTGCTCTTGTGGCTGACTTCCTGCGTGAGATATTAGATGGGTCCGACAGTACTAAGGACTACTCTAGCTGCCTTAGGGCACTTGTACGCTTTAGTGGGCCCTTTAGAGACATTTACCAGTTCTGAAATAAAATTACTTGTCCCTGGCCTGGTTAAGTCGGGCACTGTTGCGCCCATGTATTGTGTAGGTCTAAAGCTATGCCAATTCAGAATTTCCACAGTTTATTTTTGTCATGGCCTGAGAATGATGCGATAGAAAGTTCTCACGCTTGAAGGCTGTTGTACTTTTGGCCCTCGCACTTTTGCTATGCCCGTCTGATGTGGCTCCCAATGCACAAATTTCAAGTGCTAATATGTTAAGCAGATCTGTTTTTATAGTAATCAGGTCAAGTGTTGGGACAATGAGGCCAAATTCATATTTTTTGGAATCAAGGTAGTACTGCCAAGGGGGGTAGGTAACGTAGACCCTGTTAGTACTCTTGAAGTTTACATGGCTAAGACTAGTGTGCACAGACAACTGGGTGGTCCAGTATTATATCTCTTAGGGCAACTTTCGGCCCTCTTAGCGCTTCCGCGATCGCTAAAGTACTTAAGGACGGGATCAAACTGGCAGGTTTAGAAGGTCAGGGTTACTCCGCTAAGTTTTTTCGCCCGAGTGGAGCCACTACTGCTGTGGAGAAGCATGTCGATCCGGAAATTGTTCGCAAGGTCGGTCGATGGAAGAACTCTGAAGTGTTCTTTGCGCACAATGTGCATTCCAAGCCTCAACAAAATTTCACAGCAGGGTTGTTGAATCATGGGGGCTGTTAAACTTCAAAATTGACTTTTAAGAGTTTCTCTCACTATTTATGGTAAGGCTGTGTAAGGGGAAAAAACCACTATATTGACATTTAAAAAAATTGTGTGAAAGTTTTGTACCTTGCATAGGTATTGTTTATTCGTTTCGCTTAATTTTCTTTGCGAACTAAGTTACTGCTGTTTAAACTGTTATTAATTTACTCACTACTATGGCATTTTGTATATGTAAATAAATTGTCATTTAATTACAATACGAGTTTGTCTTCGTGACGTATATTTAACAAAATAGTAGTCACGTGACAAACCAGATTGTTTTACCTGTTGTGACGTCATATATATATGACGTCACAACTTCGTTCTCAACTTGTACAATATTTAGGGAATTAGTGAATGTAATAGGATTTATAGGTCGTATATATATGGTTACTCGAGAATTGTGTATATGTTGGGGATATGGCATTATGTAATTAAATTTTCATTAAATTACTATACGAGTTTGTCTTCGTGACGTATATTTAACAAAACGATAGATCAGTATCTATAAATGAAATGTTTAAACATAAAAACTGTTGACAAAGTTTTATTGAAATAACAATCAATCATTTTACAACAAAATAAGACAAAAAAATCGATTATTTCAAGCCACCTTCGTCTATTGCGCAGCAGTAGAAAATGACGTAATTAAGCGCTGTGACGTCACCACTAACCTGGATAGGCTCGATGCGCGTCTAAAGGCCGTAGATTGCTGAGGCTTATAAATTATTGAAGGGACTTTTTACCGGATTTTGGCATATTTGAAGTTTGTCATTAAATGCTTTAAATTGATAAAAATAAACATCGGAACCAAAAAGCTACAATATGAAAACACGAATAAAAGTAAAAAAAGAAAGAAAAAAAAAGAGAAGAAAAAGTTAGTCATACTAGGGCTCGAACCACTGACCAATGGAGTAAAAGCCATGCGCCGAAATCACTCTGCCATCCGTCTTCCCGTGTGTATGTGTGTAATTTAGAGTTTATGTTTGTTTTAGTTTAACCATCCGTCTTCACATGGGTTGCCATTTATGATATACTTTGTATAACTATCCACGTGTTGTTACAGAATATAACGATAACACAAGAAATCGAAATTTTTAAATAACTAATTTTCCGTAAACGAAACTGTATTTTCAGTATAAGTCTGCGGCATTAGTGTTATTTCGCACACTGATGTACATTGTTCATTTATTTCTTCAATCTGTGACAAAAAGTTGAAAAAATATCCATTTTGATAAAGTGTGAACAAGTCCCGTCAAAGAAATGTAATAAAAAAAAACTCTTTATAGTAAGGTTATGTTTTCAGAAAAGTATTTGGTTGTTTAAGGTCTTTGTTTTGGAAGAAAGCTTCGCCATAAACGACACGAATTATAAAGGCATTGTGTAATTAAGGGGCCATTTCGCATTTTTTGTATCTGCGCATTACAAGGGCTAGACAGCGAGAACACGACGGAGCGAAATTACGATACGATGACGCAAATCACGATGCGAGATCGCGATATTAATATCGTAATCTCGCATTGCGATTCACTGTCATTACATCGAGATCTTGCGTCTTCATCCTTATTAATATCCACCATTAACTATCGGTGACTGTCGGTGTACCAGTCACGTGTGTAAGTGTACGCAATCATACATGTATAATGATGTTTTTTCTCCCAAAAAATTTCATAGATTAACACGGAAGCCGCCACCATATCCAGGAACAGACTGCTGCATTTTCTGTTGCAGCCCCGTGCAAGATCAACCAGCTTTAACATTACTATTTAAATAGCCGTCTCCAAATAAAATACAATGACCTAATATCAGAAGCAAACTTACGTCAATATTCTGACTCAACTTTGAGTGTTTTTTTTCAAGTTTTTAGATGAGTTTGACTGCCATGCTTAATATGGTGTCCATAGATGTTGTTTGTTTAGTGTTGAGTCTGACTCACCCGTGAGTTTGAGAAGGAACATGTAAATTATAGCTGAGATTTGAGTTTGTTTTTTAGCGATCGACATTTTTTCTGACTCAAATGAGTGGGAACTCAAATATAATCGTCTTAGTTGAGCTACAAAATTGAGAATATTCATGGTACTGGACCCTGGAGGTAAATCGAGAAAACGGAACCAAGATAATCAGTTATGTGACGACTCGGATCCAACTATATATAAAGATGCGAAGCAAAATTTTTGTTGGAACAGAAGATAACATAAAACCAGGATTGTTAATGACTCCACACTTCAAAAAAGCTTTGGACACACCAACTTTTACTTTTATTGTAACTATTTTATACTTTTTAGGCCATGTTCAGAGAAAAATAATTAATACGTTCTAAAATAGCATCGGTTATTATAATGAAATGTGATGCAGTTTATTTTAAGTAAAACTAGTTGTATTGAAACAATTGAATTAGTTTTAAGTAAAATAAACGTATTGTATGTATATGTTTGTAAATACATATAAATACATGTATGTTCAAGCGCGCTTTTGTGAGCTTCAACCTCGGCTATGCGGGGTCTCGTTTCGAGGTGCGGTATGTAGACAACGATTATGTCCCCATATGCAAACCAATCAAACACAATTTCATAATTGTTATGTTTTTGCTAAATAAAAGTGTTGGGTGATTAAGTCCGCACAATGTTTTATTTTAATGTTAACATGCATTATCAACCAATGTTAGGGTTAAAGTGTCCCCAGTTGTCTCGACCTTGCGAATGCGAGTACCTGAAACACTTCATGCCTAGCTGTTTAATTTAGCAGATACAAGCAAGCATCTGAGCGAACTGGGGGTTCACAATACAGATGTTTCAAGAAATTCCAATTCATGGACGCCCCTTTAATATACTACTAAAATGGTCTTCTGAGCTAGGAATGCTTTATTCGTATTGAATATGCAAAGTAGCGGGGCACATGCACGTTCTTCACACATGAAGTAGTTTCGAATTCACTAATCATTCAATATAAACTCCAGGGCTCCATCTTTTAATCGGAACTTTTAAAACAGTTGAAATACTTCTGAGTTCCTGTGTATCCCTATTTTCTCCACAGTAAAATCACACTTTTAGTTTAGACTGTCTAGTTCTACCTTTACTGTACGTGCTTTTCTTACGTATAGTGTACTAGTGTCATACATTTGTAACTCCAAATACTCCCAAAGCATCACACACTTTTGCGTTTTGAGAAACTACGCTATTAAAAACGATCCAATCGTTATGTTTTGACCGATGGTTAAAATGCTGTTGTTATGTTTTGGTCGCAAAAGAAACGTTAACTGTTGATTATATTTTAAGCATTTGTGGACTTGGACTTTAATTGTACAACTATCTTCAGAACATCTCTCTTTTCCTACACAAATCCATGACGATATGGCATACGCAAGAGGTTGCACGTCCGGTTTAGAAACCGGTGTTGTAAATGTCGGGTATTTGAAAGACTCCGATGAACATTGTCGGCGATTGTATTGTAAACGTCAATTGTGTGTTAAATACAAGATGAGCGAAACAGTTTCGACCTTTATAATAACGTTCAAATATATGAATTATAGCAATAACAACAATAATAATCATCTCTATTGAACGTAACTATTCGCGGCGATGTCGCCGGACGTCGCGCGAAATTCACAACATTCTCCCGGCCGCGAAAAAATGAAAATGCATATAACATATATTAACACACAAAAACATCACAAACTAAAAGCAGTCCATGTAAGTACAGAATAGTTTAGTGTCATCAGACTATTTGCGTTATGATATCGTTGTTAATTTCCAGCGGATACAGTTGAGTTATTGGCCTATTTGTGCACAGGACATTGCTCGAGTTAGTCCGTCTCTTCCGATAACTACTTCTGGCGACCGCGAGCTTCCAGTTGCATCCTGAGGATTCGTCATGTATATGGACGACATCACCGACCTTTTTCGTCTGGTTAATAGACCAGGAGCAGCAAGGTACTCGTCGTGCCATCGACCCCAGACATGCTTGATAAGTAACGCTTGAATAATGTCATGGCTCGTAAGTGTTGCCAGTCTCTCGTTGTGATCAGCAGAGTCCCCATTCGAAAGTGACGTAATACGGCCACCGTACAGCAGATGTGAAGGTGTCAACGGCACGTGATCATTTACGTCAGATGAAGTCAATAGAAGATCGTTAATTACAGCCTTAATTTCGGTAACGATCGTCTGCAATAACTCCAAGTTGATATATGCAAGCCCGATAACCATCTTTAGGTTTTTCTTGGTAAGTCTATTGGTTTAGGTACCGTGACAAAACAAATAAGATGAAATTTCAAAAACAAATTGCTGAACGCAAAGCAAAGACAAACGTCGTAGAATTCAACTTGAAGAAAAAAAACGATTTGAAAGATGAAGAGACATTGCCATTCATCGACTTTGACGCGGTTCTTGATAATCTCGACTTTTTTGTTATAATGTATTGAGATTGTTTTGATTTAGAATAATAGCTTGAGGTTTGAAACATCTATGATATAAAACATTTTACTAATTTAAGATAAGTTGTACGCCCGCGTCTCCTACACGTCTACCGAGACACACCCTGCGGCCTGTCCATATGTATCAGTATCGATTCTAATAGTTTTTTTCCAGGCATTATAAGATAAGATAACGATTCGCCCTATTTTTCATAACAATAACAACATCACTGGGGATTCACATTAACGACAGAACCATTTTAAGTGGTCCATTTCGTTTATATTTGAATACTTCTCGCCCCATGATGACAGATACGTCGTTAAACAACGATTATTCCTAATCGAATAATCATTCGCACCAGGATTTCGTTTTACGGTTTTCTTCATACTTTAAAGAAACTAGATTAGAGACTCGCACCAAAATCATGTCATTATTCATCGATATTGAGAATATTTATGTGCATACATTCACATTTGTATGGTGTACTAAGACGATGTTCTTTCAGACGAAGGCCAGTTTTCAGCGCAATATCAGCGAATTCAGATCGGACCTCAACCCATGAACGCCACGCTTAGTCAGTTTTTAGAGTTTCTTCTACCTGGAACCTCTCCGATTAATAAATTTCTGGTCTGCGAAGTGGTTTTTGTGGTTTTGTCGTTTGTTTAGGTTTCCTATCTTTAATAGCCAACCAAACATATTATAGGTTAACAACATTGGGAAGAAGAAGGGATATAGTTGTAGGCAGAATTAACCTTATTCTCCTACTATTCAGTTATTATACGGGTAATAACAATAACAAGGTATAGTGTGCAATTTGATATTATATACAATTTTGAATTTATAAAACGTTGAGCATTAGTGCAACAATAACTTAACTATATACAAAGACCAAAAGGTGAGACATTGATCACAGCAACCCACTTCTACTTTATAATCGCAAAAACCGAATACCGAAATCAACTAAATATCAAACGCACTTCAGTGTTCTATACCGATGTTTGGGTAAGCGTCTGGTTGACACCATGTGAACTGGTAGAGTAAACAGTAACGCATAAACACCAAAGTGCTGGTCAATAGCGCTGTCTTTATGACTACTTAATTCGTGAGGAAAAGTATTGTTATCAGGTTTGCTATTTTCATATATTTTAATCAATTATCTTATGTCTTTTACAAGGTGTATACGGTATTTGAAAAACAAATGTTTTGTTAAGGGGATTTCCATCATGAAATTCCATTCGGAGTGTAATAGGTATTCTATATTCCGACGACGTATTCAGTAAATGGCGATCGAAAATCATTTAATTTTATATCAACTGGTTTTAATTATACAATTGTCATCATATTAGCTATACTTTCAGAAAGTCTAAAAATGGGCCTGTTGTTGTTATTTTGTGTAATTTATCTCACACCTATAGGATACTAAAAAGTGCACACAAATCTCGACATTTGCGTTTGGACACAATTTCAATACATTCGAATGGGTTGTTTCTATATTAAACTTGCGATTTAAAAGTGTTACATTAATTTTTAAAATGAGTAGCGTCTACGTTTGTGCAATTGCAGACAACGCCAGTTCCTTCATCGCCTTAATTTTCTGTATATTTCGATTAAGCTTGCATATTTTACAACATGACTGTTAATTTTTTGTTAAACAGTTAATAGTACGCAATGGCATCATTTAATAAGCTGAATGCATTTGGCAGAAATGTTCAACACATATTTACAAAATTACGTTTAGTTATACCTACGCTTGCCGTTAATTATATATTAAAAATGGAAGATAGACAATTATATTTGTTTTCTTTATTGCACTCGAACAACTGATCACTATGTTGTGACCTTACTTTTTCAAAAATTATAATATTATTAATTTTATTCACTGGATACTAGAACATGTATACAAGAATCCATAGTAACACTATCAAACTATTATGATTCGTTAAAATAAAGACACATTTGAATTGTAGCCGACGACAGATAGTTGTGTTGCATACATCTGGTATTGAGTCAAACCATGACATTATTATGCGAGGCGCGAAGGTGCAACCTAATACCTTAACGGAACATCCGATTGGTTGAAGTGCTCCGGCCTCACTTACCAATATGATCATTCAGTGTCATGAAATGTTTTTTTTTAATTATAAAATACATGTTAAGGTAGTGTACTAGCAAACCCGATCTATGTTTATATGCAACAATTACGTAATTATGTACACACCATCTGTTTCTGATTCGTGTACGTCATTATCCATTCATATTTGTCTTTTGACGGGGGTATGCACCCAACGTTTCTATTGATGGCATTGCATTCGACAAAATGTCAATTGCATAAAAAGGCCACACATCTTACGCAATCCCGTAAAAAAACAGAAATGATGGTGATAGAGAGAATGTACAAGATAGTAATCACATCGAGCAGTAACACAATTGCACGGAGTTTTTAAACTAGAACAGATACAGACGAAGATTCGGTGCAAACACTTTCGTACATAATGGAACGTTGTGTGATGGTCTTGTTGATTGTCGTATGTCTTAACGGATTAATCGGTTATACAAGTAAGTGTTTTTGCGTATATACTAATGGAAATGTATTAAAAACATCGATGACATAATAATCATTATGCGAATTGTACATATTGTTAGATAATTATAGTTAATGTCATTTTTATGCTTTACCAGTTGTACATGTTTCCTTAATCACGCTTGTGGTCAGTTGGCCAATTCCACACTCATAAACGGGTCGATCTTTCAGAACATTCATGTAATCGATTGATTCATTATATGAAAATGCGACATGAAAATATTAACAGAATTCCATCAAATATTTTCTTTCATAACTTTCCTTTGTTTATTTGTAAAATGTGTAAGCATTATAAATAATTGTTATACCGTTTCATTAGTTCTTCTTATTTTGAACAAAAATAAAAACAATATTTTCTTATTGAAGATTCGACCTTAAATTTTCATCTAAGAATAACGACACTTAATGGTCGCCTATGGGACTCCAAAGGGGTCGAAACTTTAACTTCTGCTGCAGCAGAAACAAAATGCTGCTCGAGCAGCTCAAGCAGCATTTGTTCCTGCTGCAGCAGAAATTAAAGTTTCGACCCCTTTGGTATCCCATAGTCGCCACATAATCTCGGACAAAGCCCCAGTCTGTTAATTCCCCAATCCAAACTTTTAATATTCTACTGACCCATTTTATACAAAACACATTGTTTTCATTCAAGTTACAGGTTTTATGGGTTGTGATTTGAAATGATTTCCAATGTCAGAATTGTCGTCTATATTTAAAATATGTGTCGTGTTCTGAGTTAGAATTTTACGAAACTCGAGCGGGGAATGGTGCGGGTTAAATACAAATTTAATGGCTTTTGTTTGTCCGAAACGGCAAAACCATGACCTTGTCAAATTTCAAGATTTGGCTTTAGTTCTGTCATTTTTTGTACAATCGTAATCGTGTAATTATAAAAGGCCTTGTACACAGTGAATAGTGCATTACAAGTCTTGCCTTATTCTGCAAAACTGTCCACGTAAATGCGTGTATTACAATTTTGTTTCGACCTTTATTACACATTTCTTGTATAAATAATGTCGTATTTCGGGAGGTATTTTCATCAGGATCACACACAGGAATGTGTTTTATTTTACAAATTAAGTCCCACACATGCAAATGTTCGATATAAGTTGACGGCAATTTTTTGTGTTGTACCTCTTTACTGGTTAAAACTCAAACATGATTTGTCATATACAATTGAAAATACAAATAATAATTTTTCAATGTTTTTTTTAAGCAAAAAAATAACACGAAAATAATGTATGTTTGTTTCATTTCCATTAGGAACATACTTAACAACAAAAAACTCAGCAAAGCACCTAATATATTTCTAAAAGTTAATTCCATATCACTTTTCGTAATAGTTTAAAGAACATCAAACAGGTTTTTATTAGATAGTTTTAAACGTATAGGGTATGTTGTATCATTTGAACGTGCCTGATGTACCACTCTAAAACGTACACCCTTGTGTGCATTAGGGGTACCATGTAGATGGGTCTGAAAAGACTACTCTTTACAATGTCAGTGTGTAGTATTGTCTGACACCGACGTTTGACCCATTCCTCTCCTCTCCTCTCCTCTCATCAATACTGGAGTGTAAAGGAATGACTATTCATGGGTATCTGACGATGGTGTGTAGGTGTGCACACCGATATTATTTCCGTACCTAGTTCTTCTGTATGCAACCACATTTATTTTCAATAGATGCGTTTTGTACATATGGGCCTCGCTCTGTGAAAAGGGGGTTTAATGCATGTGCGTAAATTGTTGTCCGAGATAAGTCTGTGCAGTTCGCACTGGCTAATCAGGGACGACACTTTCCACCTAAGCAAAATTTTTGCTAAGAAGAGACTGTGATGAACGAACAATATCATAAAAGCGAGAAGTGTCGTCACTGATTACCTGTGCGGACTGCACAGGCTAATCTGGGACGACACTTTACGCAAATGCATTTTACCCCATTTTCACAGAGCGAGACTCATTTGTATTTTATTTCGTTAATCTAGATTCCTTGCCGAGAAATGATGGGCTGGTCAACAGTGACATTAGAAGCAATTCAGCGGACCAGAAGTTTCAAGTAGAAAGGCTACTTTTTCTATACCATGTACAAATAGTACTCGTCACATGTATCGACGACAACTAGTGTATTGTTATCAAAGATACGCGCAGAATGCCCTCAATGAGTGCGATGCAAAACATGTTCGATGGACTTAAATAGTTTTATATGTATGATGCACTCTCAGGACAGGCTCTTAAAGCAATATACAAGCTGAAATCTAATCTAGTTAAATACCCAGATATATCAGTTAATCATAGACTTGATCTTTTTATAAACTTATTGAACCTATTCTAAGCTATGGTTGTGAAGTATGGGGGTTAAATAATAGTGTTCAGATTGAAAGAATACATATACGATACTGTAAACAAGTGTTGGGTGTGAGGTTGCAAACACAAAATAACTTCGTTTATGGAGAACTGGGACGTGTACCATTAATAAATAAACGTATCATTTGTGTTTTAAAGTACTGGTTTAAAATATTACAATCTGATGATGTCAAGTACATAAAAATCGTTTACGATATGTTATTACATGATCATGATATATACCCAGAAAAAAAGTCTTGGGTTAAATCTCTCAAGGATGTATTAGACAGCTTAGGTTTTAGTGATGTGTGGTTTTTTCAAGGGGTAGGAGATATTAAGATATTTCTATCAGTAGCTAAACAACGTATTTCTGATATGTTTTTGCAAACCTGGTCAAGTGAAATTGAAAACACGACCAGAGGTAGAACTTATAGACTTTTTAGTAGCTTTCAGTTACAACCATATTTAAATTTTGTTAATGTCTCAAAATTTAGAATGGCGTTAACTCGTTTTAGAGTATCTGCCCATAGACTTGAAGTGGAAGCAGGGAGATGGCACAAGCCTGAAAAGATACCTTTTCAAAATAGAAAATGCAAACACTGTAACGTCCTTGAGGATGAATTTCATTTTTTACTTGAATGCCCAACATTTATTAATTTACGTAAGATATACATAAATAAATACTATTGGAAGAATACAAACATGATAANTGTGTGTGTGTGTGTGTGTGTGTGTGTGTGTGTGTGTGTGTGTGTGTGTGTGTGTGTTATCCCTTAATATTACACCGAAATAATATTTGGAACAGGCTTCGTCTGTAATACCATAACGTGTAAACGTATTGAATGCATATTAATTGAGAGTTTCTCCTGTATTATCACACAATTATTAGTTTAATTTCAGACTTATAAATGGTGACGATAACTTATATAATTGGAGACAACCTAGCCCTCTTCAGATAGAAAGGTTAGAGTTCTTTATTGTCTATAGCAATCATGAAATGTAAAAGAATTTGACATAAAAGCAATCTAAGAATATGATTATGCATTCAAGATTTACAATGTAATGTGTGTGTAGTAAACAATGGCAACTCTTTATTTCACGAGGATGGATATCAGCGCACAACACGGACATTGAAGTGTCGTGTATTTTCAAGCGCGCTTTTTGCGAATGGAATATATACTTTGGGGGCACTCTACGGTTTTTCGAGCGTCCACCTCGGCTATGCGGAGTTCGATTCGAGCAGACAACGATTAGGTCAACATCTGCAAACCTACTGTTAAATTTGAGGATTTGGGTCGTTTTTTTGTGGTAACGTAAGATAGCTTACTTTAGTTTATTATTGTTCAGTTGTAAAACATATAATTGACGATATTCTATGAAGATATTTAGATGTTGGATTGCATATGTCTACACAAGATGTGGGATTACGTCTGAAACAAATAACAAGGATTCAGTGTAACAGTAATATTACAGAATAGAACAGTTTTATTACTCATTCAAGAATAATGTATTAAACATGCTATGCATACAATATAAACGGCTGATACTAGTGGCCCATATATATTAACAATGTAACAATTAGAAATGATATTAAATAATCAATCCTACCATACATAGTACATAAATAAATAACATAGACAATTATACATTGTACAAAACATATAAAACAACAGTTAACATCATCGCATTGACATGTACACAAAGCTTAACAAATTGTAATTTGACTCATACAGCTCTCCCAATTTCTCTCCGAACGTGATGTTAAATGAACTGTAAGTTAAGAATTATGTGTAAATATATTCATCAAGTGATCGTTAAAAAGAGTAAGACAAGACAAGATGCCATTTTTCCTCGGACTGAATAAATGTCAATCTCCAAACAAAAATATATATAGGATACGTACAAATCAATGCATTGCTAGCCCAATTACAAGACGATAGGAACAATAGACAAATACAGATGGAAAAGACAAAGATTTTTACATAAAACATCTACTGCCGTCACTGNCAGTTGGGTTAAACGATATCTAGATAATACCAATACGAGTAAATGGAAATTATTCTACCAAAAAATTCTAAAAACATATGGGGATTCCATAATATTCGAATGTAACGTCAACAATAATATTTTAGTTGAAATTTCAACCAAACTATCTAATGTTCTATCGGCATGGTGTAAAGTTACTCATAATTTAGAAACCAAAATAAACAGTAAAACCTTTTTATGGAACAATAAAGACATAACCACCAACAACAAGACGTTTTTCTATAAACATTGGTTTGACCGAAACATAAAATATGTAGATCAATTGTACGACTACAGGATAAACGACTTCTATTCTTTTGATAATTTATGCTACATATTCGGAATACCTTTAAGTAATTTCCTGATGTACTACACATTGATCAAAAGTATACCCATACATATTAAAGCTGTAACAAATACAAATAACCCACCAAATACTCAAACAACATTCATAGAAAACATAATTGCAAACAATACCAAAACGAACAAAATATTTAACGCACTGCAAATTAAAACCCATGCCGAAACCTCTAAAGCTCAAACCAAATGGCAAAACCTTCTTTGAGAAACAGAATTTAATTGGAAACAAATATTTATCATGCCATATAAATCAACTACTGATAGCACACTAAGAAATGTTCAATATAAATACATTCAGAGAATCATAGCTACAAATAAATATCTTTTTAAGTGCAAACTATCCAACACAAATCTATATGATATGTGTAGTGAACCTATTGAAACAATAGAATCAATTGACAACCTTTCTAGAGAACACAAATTAACATTCATTGAATATTGATAATTGTTGATAATTTTTGCGCCCGGGAAGTGTCAGTTACATATTATAAACAGAAGGGACTTCCAGCTGAGCGTTCTAGAACGTCTGGGAGAGTAATTACATGACATGGTCGTTATCTGTAAGTGAAATGAAGTATAATGATAATCTATTGTTCGGTAAATGGTCCATTAAAAAACAGATAAAACAAATTGCCATATAAATCGTACCGATTCAACGGGTAAAGTATATGATGAATAACTAGTTTTAGGTCGACCAATTATCTGGGTCGGACTAGAGGTTCCCGTTAACATCATCCAAATTACTTTCGTGACGTACCCTGTTGTTTGTTTTGCAAGGATATTGAATGCAATAACCGGTTATAAATGCTGTTTGTGTATAAACATACCATAAACTGGACCACCCTGCAAGCTCGACCTTTGTTTATTCTACCATTAGTGTAGTGGCGAGTACTGTCCGTTCTTGAAGTATTACATGCTGAATTTGTTTAAATGGTTAAGAAACACACGGATACACCGACACTTATGGTCCACAAAGCTTGGATTTGTACAGAAATCTTTTAATTGTTCGATCTGATACAAACATCCGTCCATGTTAATTGTACTTATATTTTATCCTTTTAACAGGCATATTAACAATGGCTATTGTGTTCGTAAATGACCAGGTATTTAAAAGTCCGTGTGTCCATTAATCGCGGTGTATTATTTGTAGTTTTAGTCTGTTAATAGGAGTTTATTA
This sequence comes from Dreissena rostriformis, assembly GCA_007657795.1. Lineage (NCBI taxonomy): Eukaryota > Metazoa > Mollusca > Bivalvia > Myida > Dreissenidae > Dreissena > Dreissena rostriformis. The sequence goes on along the minus strand of VMBQ01001822.1, from coordinate 57,187 downwards.
TTTTCAATTTATTCTCTAAGAACCATGTTGTTGAAATGAAAGGTGCTCATAAAGGGAAATGTTGTCGCATTACCATAAGAAACATTGGTGAATAGTAAGTAAAATAATTATCAATGTTTTAATATTTCTATATTATATCATTCTCGCACACAAAGGCAAAACGCGATCTTACGCGTATTTACACATGACGTTTTCCTAAATAAGCCCCGGGACTATGAGATATATGAACACATGGTGAACACGTCAAGGATGTATTATTTTGATAATACATTTAAACATAAACAATATGTTCAGTAACCAAGAAAAGTCATAAACACATTTAAAAATGAATACAGCGTTTATATTGAAACGTGAAATGTGTGTATACATGAACATGTGTTTAAACTTGTCCCAAAAGCACAACAATAATAAAAATACATAAACATGTGAATAAACTATTCAAAATGCAGAACAATAATGAATCAATAATGTTATAAAGCGCAACTAGTGAAGACCTATCTGCGTATATTAATACAAATGCGGCATCCAAAGTTATACTACTCATCTCAAATATCACTTCTAAACTTTAACTTATGTTTCCTATATGGAATAACTAAGCTGGTGTAACGACATTAACATTACAAAATATTTGTATAATTATATTAATTAACACGTCGATCCTGTATTTGATTTTCAGAGCTCTACCATCTGGCAAAATAAAAAAAGAAAAACGTTTCGTTTTTAATACGTTGGGTTCAAAGTTACTATATATTGTGGTTGCGTTAATTGAATGCTTAGAAACATTTCAGTAAAATGACGTCTATACAATACTTCTTAAGAAAAAGCAAATGTAATATATTTCTTAAATGTTGATAAGTCTGCCTTTTTTCTAATCAAGTGCATCTAATGAAATAAACATATGCAAGATCTCGAAACAACTTTAACGACACAAGTATTGTTTGTACTCCTTAATATAAACAAGTAAGTTGTTTGATGATTAAAACACGTCATACGATCCCGTCATACGTGTTTACAATACACAAAAAGTAAAATTGTTAACACTTGGTACGATCTCATAGGTGTTGTTCCACATTTACCGCGACTTCTTTTCCTCCTGTCTGCGGATTATGTGTGCGACAACTGGGCTTTTGGTAGGTATGTACTGATAGTCACCACTTGAATCTTCGATCATTGAGCTCAGGGTATGTGTGTTCCGAGAGTCAGCCCTTGCTTCTTCTACAACTGGGCTGTGCTAGGCACTGTAGTCGGGCAATCGATATCTGTTTTTAAAAAAAACAATGAAGTTCAAAACGATCAAATGGTTCAATTGTATTTATTTTCTACAGTAAGTACAGAGGTTTGATATCACGAAACAAATGCAAGTTATAATTTATCGATATCGGTTTTAGAATGGACGGCTATTCTATGTACAATAATGTAATACCGTTATTAGCAAAGACTAACAAATACTTTAATTGAAGCATATCCAATTAATTTCCCGTCTATATGCGATGACATCACATTAATGAACGCCTAAATAGCGATATATTACTAGTTCGTTATCATAACAAACTAATTTTAAACCACCAACAATTCTTCAGCCTCGATGTTTTATTGAATAACAATGATAAAACATTAAAATAAGTAATATATTATTACAATATTGATTTGAAGTAGGAATGCTCGTAGTCGTGAATCGTTCTGTGCCGAATTCATGAAATGGGGCTTTGTTAATCGAATTTGCATTACGCTTGTGTCAATTGTCATTAGCTATTAAGACTGTAGACTGTTTTCATGATTAAATGTTCACCAAATATGACGGCAACGGAGAAAACATCTGGATAAATATGCATATGCATAATTCAATTGCAAAAGCTCGTTGTATAATTTAGCAGAATGTGTCTGCTAATGATAAAATGGTTACAAATCAAGTGTTTAACTATGTATAGAAATCGTGCATATTCGTCAACCGCCTGATCATATGTATATACAATCGTTTCGCGGCGTATCTTTTGATTCAAAATTTCACGTGTTTACAGAAAGAATTATGGTTTGTTTTGGCGAAAATCTAGAATCTCACGTTGGATCTAGATGTTTTCGAAAAATTTTGTGAAATGGAAACATTAAACGCAAATCACATTCGGCTCATTTTCAAATTAAGGGAATGCACACATACTGCAACTGTTTGACTAACGTTAACAAATAACTATAGCACTCTTTCGGTGGATTACAATTTACTGCACTTCAGTTTCGTTGTTGTTGTACACACTTGCATTTTCTTCATATCTTATCGCAATCTTGCGTGCAATACCGTCAAATTCATCTGATCATAAACATGTATTATAATATAGTAACATAATAAAGTCGCTGTAAACATAAGTATTGTGTGAACATATCAACATGTGTGGATATGGATAAAACCGAACAGTTTCATTTCGATTTAATATCATTTAAAAGATAAAAACCTTCTAAAAGTTTGTCTCATGAATTATTGTACATTGTCTATGCATTAGATACACATGTTACAATATATAATAAAACTGCATTATTCAATAAAAGAAATTTGAAACTCCAGAGAAATCACAAGAAGGAAGTTCCTCATTTATTGTTATGTTGTTGTCAAGAAATGAGTTAAAAAAAACGTACCGATTTCCAGGCTGTCCTTGGCAGTCAATGTCACTAGCTCGCTGGTCGGTTGTTGGTCGGCAGGATTTTCTTCAGAAGTCAAGGTAACTAGTTCCCTCGTCAGTTGTTGGTCAGCAGGATTGTCTTCAGACTTCAAGGTAACTAGCTCCCTCGTCCGTTGCTGGTCGGCGCGATTTATCTCAGCAGTCAATGTAACTAGCTCCCTCGTCGGTTGTTGGTCGACAGAATTGTCCACCGAAGTCGAGGTAACTACCTCCATTGTCAGTTGTTGGTCGGCAGGATTGTCCACCGAAGCCAAGGTAACTACCTCCCTCGTCCGTTGTTGGTCGGCAGGATTGTCCACCGAAGTCGAGGTAACTACCTCCCTTGTCAGTTGCTGGTCGGCAGGGTTTTCCTCAGAAGGCAAGGTAACTAGCTCCGTCGTCAGCTGTTGGTCGGCAGAATTTTCATCAGAAGTCAAGGTAAGTAGCTCGTTTGTCAGCTGTTGGTCGGCAGAATTGTCATCAGAAGTCAAGGTAAGTAGCTCGCTCGTGAGTTTTTGGTCGGCAGAATTGTCCTCAGAATTCGAAGTAACTACCTCCCTCGTCAGTTGTTGGTCGACAGAATTGTCCTCATAAGTCAAGGTAACTAGCTCCCTCAACAGTTGTTGGTCGGCAGGATTGTCCTCAGAAGTGGAGGTAATTAACTCCGTCGTATTGTCTTGATCAGCAAGGATGGTGGTGTAGACAGGATTGACCACGTGTTCCGTGACGATATTTTCTTTAACAAAGAACGTGTTTTCATAGACAGCACTTGTATTATCTTTGTGAACATGTAATACTATTCTGAATCAATGTGCTTGTTTTGTTGTTAATATATTTAGATTTAGATTTTATTTTCAATTTAAAAAATTATAATGCATGATATCTCACAATACTCGTAACATACATGACGTAAATATGTGTATGACATGTTCTACGACGACCCGCGACTCGTATCATATAGACAGAAAACTAAATGTTTCGCTTATTGTGCTATACGGGCGCAGCCTTATGTACATGGCAAGTGCTTTGAGGCGCGATCTAGGACATTTAGGACAAACATATACTTTATGATTAATTTATCGGATAAAACTATAATAGTGGTACAATTGTTATAATTCGGTTCACATACATTTTGACGTTAGGTTAATGTGGCATTACATGTGAATTTATAAGCGAAATAAGTTCCTTGCATTTTACAATCCCCTTTACGTCACTTTGAATATTTTAACTCTATGTCTTGGATGATACCGTTGTCATTGAGATTTTGGTTTAGTTGACTTCACAAATACGCGTGTATGTGATAAAACGGCGGAGTCCAGATTAAATAAGATGACTTATTCAGACGAATTATCGATGAATTCGTTGTTCAATCGAAACAATTTACGGCTAAGTGTTGGTTTTTGTGGAAATAGCCACCTGTTTACCCTTCCGATGCTTTTATCACCTATTTTGGCTGTCAAACATACAGAGATATCATATAAAAGTAGCATTGGTTCGTTGGGTCAGGTTGATACATGTTTTTATCGATGTAAATTGATGATCTTGACAAGATAATACAATTTGAGAAAAAAATCCACTTCCATTATATGCATATTTCTGAAAGATAGTGGAATACATCACCTTTTTTATTTGTTTTGGTTTTGATTTTGTTTCTTGATTTTATACACAAACCCATGGGCGTCACCATGTAAACGTAATTTTCGAGACAATCTACATAAAACAAACCAGATTCGACATGATTTCCTGTTCACTTCCAACAAAAAATGGCAATATTCAATGCTTTTCGAGTTTTTTTATCAATTTTAGCGTCTTATTGGTTCATATTTATCGAGTTTTGACCGCTTCATCTGATTGGCCAATTTGGATTTGGTGTAGTGCAGTGTCCATACAAATTAAATCGCTTAATGCTTACAGAGGATAAAAAACAAAATACAAAATATTAATGTTACAAATATAAAAAATATATACATAGTGTTATTATGATACGTCAATGATACGGGGAATGTGTCGAATATGGTTTGTTGTAATGTTTGTTTGCGTGACAAGTTTTGATGAATTTGTGTACGAAAGCGAAAACAAACAGGTGATTTCGTTGTTCCACAATCTTAAAGCAACAGGCATGTAAAGCTTTTTTAATTTGTTGTATATAAAAGATGTATAGAGCTGAACCACTCATCCAAGGATNTCCTCAGCAGTCAATGAAACTACCTCCCTCGTCAGTTGTTGGTCGGCAGGATTTTCCTCAGCAGTCAATGTAACTACCTCTCTCGTCAGTTGTTGGTCGGCAGGATTTTCCTCAGACGTCAATGAAACTACCTCTCTCGTCAGTTGTTGGTCGGCAGGATTTCCTTCAGCAGTCAATGTAACTACCTCTCTCGTCAGTTGTTGGTCGACAGGATTTTTCTCAGAAGTGGAGGTAATAAACTCCGTCGTCAGTTGTTGGTCAGCAATGTGTGTGGTGTAGACAGGGTTGATCACGTGTTCCGTGATGATATTTGCTTTAACAAAGAACGTTTTTTCATAGACAACACTTGTATTATCTTTATGAAAATGTAATAGTATTCTGAATCAACGTGTTTGTTTTGTTGTTAATATATTTATATTTAGATTTTATTTTCATTTTTAACAATTATAATGCATCATATCTCACAATGCTCGTAACATACATGACGTAAATATTTGTATGATATGTTCTACCACGACCCGCGACTCGTGTCATATAGACAGAAAACTAAATGTTTCGCTTATTGTGCTATACGGGCGCAGCCTAATGTACATGGCAAGTGCTTCAATGCGCGATCTAGCACACTTTGGACAAACATATACTTTATGATTAATTTAGCGGATAAAACTATAATAGTGTTACAAATGTTATAATTCGGTTCACACACATTTTAACGTTAGGTTAATTTGGCATTACATGTGCATTTATTAGCGAAATAAGTTCCTTGCATGTTACAATCCCCTTTACGTCACTTTAAATATTTCAACTCAATGTTTTTGAATGATACCGACGTCATTAAGATTTTGGTTTAGATGACTTCACAAAAACGCGTGTATGTGATAAAACGGCGGAGTCAAGGTAAAATAAGATAAATTATAAGGACGAATTTTCGATGAATTCGTTGTTCAATCGAAAAAATATACGGCTTAGTGTTGGTTTTTGTGGAAATAGCCACCGGTTTGGCCTTCCGATGCTTTTTATCACCTTTTTGGGCTGTCAAACATACAACGATATCATACAAAAGTAGCATTGGTTCGTTGGGTCTGGTTGATACATGTTTTGATCAATGTTATTTGATGATCTTGACAAGCAAATACAATTTGAAAAAAAAATCCACTTCCATTATATGCATATTTCTGAAAGATAGTGGAACACAACACCTTTTTTATTTATTTTTGTTTTATTTTTGTTTCTCGATTTTATACACAAACCCATGGGCGTCACCATGTTAACGTAATTTTCAAGACAATCTACATAAAACAAACCAGATTCGTCATGATTTCCGGTTCACTTTCAACAAAAAATGACAATATTCAATGCTTTTCGAGTTGTTTTTTATCAATTTGTAGCGTCTTATTTTGACCGCTTCATCTGATTGGCCAATTTGGATTTGGTGTAGTGCAGTGTCCATACAAATTAAATCGCTAAATGCTTTAAGAGAATACAAAACAAAAATACAATATGTTAATGTTACAAATATAAAAACATATATATAGTGTTATTATGATACGTAAATGATACATGAAATGTGTCAAATATGGTTTGTTGTAATGTTTGTTTGCGTGACAAGATTTGATGAATTCGTGTACGAAAGCGAAACAAAAACAGGTGATTTCGGTGTTCCACAATCTTCAACCAACAGGCATGTAAAGCTTTTTAAATTTAATGTATATAAACATTTAAAGAGCTAAACCACTCATCCAATGATATGGGGATTATGGGTTGGGTCTGGGGGAGGGAGGGGCATGTTTCCGTGGGGTACCCGGAGGCAAAGAAACAATATTGCCCTCGTGGGTGGTTTAATGTTTATGCATCGGACCTCCAAAGCGCCGGTTATTACCGTAAAATATTTAATACTTATTTCTCAAATAGGAAGCAGTAAATCTAATTAGAACGTGATGAACAAGGGCAACATTGTAAAAAAACTGCTTTCTTACGCATATATTTATATACGCATATGTTGATAGCAATAACATTGAATACAAGCGTATGATAAAATGTAATTCACCAATTAGATGTTATTTAAGTAAATTAATATGTATAGTATTCTCAATAACTGCTTACCACTACACACAACAGATGCATACACTGGTGCCACAGAGTTGTCGGCATCGTTTGTTGTTTCTTGAACAACTGAGGTCTTCTTTTGACGAGTTCTATTCAATCGGAAATTGAAGTTACAGTGTATATAATTTAATTGACGTTGTGGTTTCTTATTTTTATTTTGTATACTGTTTTAAATTATAAAGACGCAAAACGAATAAGTACACATTGAATTCATTTTAAGAATCAATGTGTACATTTGCAAAAACAAGTGAACGCACCAGTTGGCAAATCAATGACCATACCATAAGTCTATTAAATATGTCGCAGAATATGTACTTACTTTCTACGTTTGAAAAAAACAAGTCCGATGGCAATCCCCATAGCTACTATAACAAGAGCAGCTACTCCTCCTCCAATCGCAGCTGCTGGTACTGCGTCTACAGGGTTGCCTTGCTTCAGAGCTGTACGTAGTCATAATGTAAAACACAGGCTATTGTACTTATTAAAAAGGTAAAAACCTATTAAATGATGTCAATAAAATAAATAAAAATACAATAGCAAAGCCACGCACTGTAACAGAAGAAAAGTACAAATTTTATAGTATTTCCATACCTTCCAAACAGTTACCGAAACACGGTAAACATGTTCCGTTTGCACTCGGATGATACCCTTCAATGCAGCGTGTGCACTTGAAATAACGTTGTCTATCTCCACTGCATGCTGCACATTTTTTATCTATTTTAGTACACGGAAATCCACATCCCGTCCCATAATATCCATCTTCACATCCGTGTAGGCAATTTGAGTCCGACGAACACACTGAATATTTACAGTTGCCCATACACGGGCAGCATGCGTTACCGTTTGAATAATAAGTCGAATTGTTACAAGACTGACATTGTTTAGATGCGCAAAAACTGTGTGAACATCGACATTGGAGATCGATATAATAAAACCCCGCCTTACATGAAACGCATCGTCCCCACTCGTCACAGTCGTGGCATGTGTCAGGACATTGATTTTCACACAGGGTACCGTAGGAACCACTAGGACACGTGTCACATTTGTTTGACGACGTGCAAGTAAGACATGTGTTCGGACACGAATGTTCACATTTATTTCCATATAATCCATTTTTGCACCCGTAGGTACAATATCTAGTCCTATATTCACATTCGTCGTTAGTACAACCTGTAGAGCATTTAGAGCAGTTGTGCCCAGCGTAACCATGCGTACATGGGTAACATGACGAAGTGTCTTTGTCACAGTATGTATTCGCACATCCTGCGCTACAACTGGATTGGCAGTATGAACCATAATACCCGGGCTTGCATGTATAACACCAATCGGTAGTAAAACATACATCACAAGTACTTTTGCACTGGTTCTGGCACATAATTCCATAGTAACCAGGTTTACAGGAAATGCAACTTGATTCATAACTACACGAGAAACAATTCAGTCCACAAGTTTGATTACATTCTGTTCCGAACCAGCCTTCGATGCATGATTCACACNATAAAATAAGCTTTTGCCCGTAAATTAGGTAGCACCTATTATCATATTATTTATTTACAGATAACCCATGGTGCAGACTTATGTCAGCAGTCACTTATGACGTTAGGTGGTATAGTTCCAGTTTGAGATATTAGGGACACAAAATCAATGTGTATATGTACGCTTTATTTGTACAATCAAAGAAACCAGGAACAACAACAACAACAAAGGAGCTGCAATCTAAATACCCAAAAATAATAATGTATTTCAACAGGAATTGAACTGAATGACAGTGTACTTTAATCAGTAATATATATTTTTGCATTGATCTTTAATGACACTATTTATTACAATTTAAATATGCAACATTGACAGCGCATTATTTCAGTTAAAATTCGGATACAGTTTTCGGACAGTTTCTAAATAAATTTTTGATACAGGGGGACTCTTTTTAGTCAAGTCATCTTGCTAGCAGAGCACTATATATGGTAGGTTTCGGTTGAGTCGTGGGTTCTTGATGAGTCATGGCAGGGTTCGCACACACCTTGAAAAGTGCTTGAATTTCAATGTTCTCCTTGAAAAGTGCTTATAAAGGCTGTGGAGTACTTAAAAAGTGCTTATTTGCATATAAAAACTTAAAAATGCTTCAAAAGTGCTTATTTTGGCTTCAAAAGTGCTTGAAAAACGTACTAAGGGTAAAAATATATAATTTCATATCTTTTCCATGAGTCCGAAGTCGTACATTTTTCACGATTTCCACAATTTATGATGGTTCTGATCTGTTCATACTGGCATCCATATACTGGATCGGTACTGGTCGGTACGGGTTTTAGAACGTAAGGGAGGCAACTTCTACTAATCTTCCGGTGCTGACAAGTTGAAATATGCCAGCGAATAAGTGCATTTTTCAGAAAGGGTGGCTTTTAAAGTACCCTTGGGTTGTTGACAACGCCGATTCTAAAGTCAAAGCATCTTGTAAAGTATGCAGAACAGACATAGATATCGCTAGTATGGGGGAATCGGCGTTGAAAATCCACCAGAAGAGTGCAAAACATCAACGGAACATTTTAGAATACATATTCAATACAAATAACAGGTTTTGTTTTGGTATGTGTAATGCCTTTGGTCAATTACTATATCATAATGAAATATCTTACTTAATTTTGATTAAGCAGTTGTTACTTTAGCAAGGTAGTGCAGACTGTTGTAAGTCACATAGAATGTAAGCAAGACGAGACCAATTTAGCGAAAATGTGGTCTGTATTGGACACAGAATAATATACAGTTTTCAGTAGGTCGGACTAAAAAAGTGCTTGAATTTGGATTTTTTCCCCTTCAAAAGTGCTTAAAAAGTGCTTGAATTTCATGAGAGAAAATCTGTATGAACCCTGCATGGGTAAACAGATCGCATGAAATCACGTGATAGAAATTTCGCATATGATGCAGTTCGTTAAGTAAAAATGTTTTGACACATTCACCATTATTTTACCGATCAAAAATCAACAAAAAACAGGTAAATATTGTAATCAGCGATTTTTATCCCCCGCCAGAGGCGGAGGGATATTGTTTTGGCGTTGTCCGTCCGTCAGTCCTTCCGTCCGTCCGTCCGGAACACTTGTGTCCGGAGCCATATCTTGGAAGTGCTTTGGCGGATTTCATTGAAACTTGGTATGAGAATATATATGGATAAGACGATGATGCACGCCAAATGGCATTGTACAACATCTGTTAATAACGGAGTAATAGCCCTTTGTATCTTGAAAAAATGCTTTTTACTATAGGCACTTTTGTGTCCGGAGCCATATCTTGAAAGTGCTTTGGCGGATTTCATTGAAACTTGGTATGAGTATAAATATGGATAAGAAGATGATGCACGCCAAATGGCATTGTACACCATCTGTTAATAACGGAGTTATAGCCCTTTGTATCTTGAAAAAATGCTTTTTACTATAGGCACTTTTGTGTCTGGAGCCATATCTTGGAAGTGCTTTGGCAGATTTCATTGAAACTTGGTATGAGTATATATATGGATAAGACGATGATGCACGCCAAATGGCATTGTACAACATCTGTTAATAATGGAGTAATGGCCCTTTGTATAGTAGTACGTTCATCCGTTCGATTTGCACCCATCCTTAAACAAAATATATGTTGCGGGGGATATCAATTCTACGAATTTGCTTGTTTTCCTTCTTTCTAAAGTACCGGAAATGGCACTTTCCCAGAGCTCCAGAAAAGGATTTGTGAAATAAGTAACAGTACTGCCACTGACAGAAAGAAAAGGAGTAACGCTGAAAATCAATTAGTACCTGTACTACCATATCCAAAAATACAGGTAGTACTGTACTACCTGTGTTCTTGGATATTGAAGGGTGTATAACTGACTTTGAAGAAACATTTACAGCAATTATAATAAATATATTTAGCTTCTTAAACAGTTACTTTATAAGGTTTTCCCTTCTGAATTATGATGCAAATACAACTGCACATTAAAACTCATGACTAAATACTATTTCTTCATTTTTCTTGAGAAGAACGTATCGATACCGCCAGATTTTTTTTCATAAATGCGTAAAAGGGATATTAAAGTCGTAATTGTACGTCCAGTTTATAAAAATAAATGCGTAAACCTTCATGAAAAAGCTGTATTAACCGCTGTACGGGAACTCTGCTTTCCCAATCTTGGAAAAATTACAAATTTCCCAATTGAAGGTTAAAAAAAAAATGTTAATAAAATGCAACTTTAATCTGTGAAATTAAAGGCCGAACTAGTGCAAAAATTGGGTGTGAAAGTATGTTAGTTGTTTAGATTTTTTTGTAATCCATTTTCAAAGCAGCAGAACTTATAAAGATAAACAACAAAAATAATTGTTTATAAGTATTCATTTTCTATTGTTTTTTAAGGGGCTTTTAGCATTATAGACCTTCCTGGGAACAATACTGTTCTTGCTACATTTAGTAATCCAAATCAAACTTCAGTAATAAACAGTAGTTTGTTGTTACTACCGAGTTTCAATGTCTCATTTAATATTACCCAAATTTCTCAGATGTCTTCTCAAACGTGTAAATCTGTAATTTTGTCATATGCTATATCAAAATTTGCTGCTTGAATGATGTTGTAGTATTATAATAATTGATCTGTAAGTTAGCCCTTGACCTTTGTGGGATGGACACAAGTCATGCTTACAACATGTTTTTACCAAATGGTTCACATAAATTGTGGAGTTATTTTTAAATTATCCAAATGAAGAAGTTACAGTTTGGATAAGCAGTAATATGGCACAATTTTACATAAACCCCTTTAGTGTGACCTTGATCTTTGAGCAAGTGACAAAGGTTTAACACATGACAAGCTGTCTCCACACAGTAAACATTTGTGATTAATTATTTTGTGGACTGATGTATGCATTACCACAGGTCCCAGAGCTTTAATAATTGGTGTAAAACATCCTGTTCTGTACAAAGTTTGTTAAAATGTTGTCCCTTACGTCAAAACTGGCCATGCTCCAGTGGTCACATGATTTAGACTTCTAAAGCAAGGGTTATCTACTATTTGGTTTGTAACATCGTCTAGTAGTCCTAGGCAAAGATTTTCGAAAAATCATTCCCATGATGATGGACATGTGGGTCACACAATTTATATAGACTCCTAAACTTTCAAGATCTTCTATGAAACAAGAAAGCCAAGATGTGTTAATCTTTTATTTGTATGACATATATACAGGAGGGAAGCCCATATTATTATTTTTATGCCCCCCTTCGAAGAAGAGGGGGTATATTGCTTTGCACATGTCGGTCTTTCTGTCGGTCTGTCTGTGGTTTCCGGATCATAACTCAAGAACGCTTGGGCCTAGGATCATGAAACTTCATAGGAACATTGATCATAACTTGCAGATGACCCCTATTTATTTTGAGGTCACTAGGTCAAAGGTCACAGGTCAAGGTCATGGTTACTGGAAATAGGAAAATGGTTTCCGGATGATAACTCAAGAATGCTTACGCCTGGGATCATGAAATTTCATAGGGACATTGGTCATGACCGGCAGATGACCCCTATTGATTTTCAGGTCACTAGGTCAAAGGTCAAGGTCGCAATGACCTGAAGCAGTAAAATGGTTGACTGGAAATAGGAAAATGATTTCCGGATGATAACTCAAGAACGCTTACGCCTGGGATCACGAAACTTCATAGGGACATTGGTCATGAC
>VMBQ01001822.1:28168-43888 GCA_007657795.1 Dreissena rostriformis | reverse complement strand
CACCACCACCACCACCACCACCACCACCACCACCACCACCACCACCACCACCACCACCACCACCACCACCACCACCACCACCACCACCACCACCACCACCACCACCACCACCACCACCACCACCACCACCACCACCACCACCACCACCACCACCACCACCACCACCACCACCACCACCACCACCACCACCACCACCACCACCACCACCACCACCACCACCACCACCACCACCACCACCACCACCACCACCACCACCACCACCACCACCACCACCACCACCACCACCACCACCACCACCACCACCACCACCACCACCACCACCACCACCACCACCACCACCACCACCACCACCACCACCACCACCACCACCACCACCACCACCACCACCACCACCACCACCACCACCACCACCACCACCGTTCACAGTGACAAAAAATGTATTCACACAATGGCTGCCACTACAACTGACAGCCCATATGGGGGGCATGCATGTTTTACAAACAGCCCTTGTTTCTATATATGCTATAATAGAGACAAGGGTTAGAGATAAATTATTTTATTAGCTTTCGAAAACAACCATCTTGTAGTTGTCTCTATTATAGCATATATATATATAAAAAAAAGGGGGGCTTCCCTGATCAAACCCATGGGTTTGAGACTTGCTTTGCCCAATTCCACAGTTGAGCAATCTAGCGCCTTATCTTACTTTCTTTCAGGAAGAATTGTGCATTGACTGGCATGTGAACGAGCAGCATTATTGCAAAAGAAATTATAAATAACGTTCAGACGATGGAAACCGAATCTATTGTTAACTGTTCGGAAGAGGGAGACACTATTGCAAAAACTGGAGATGGCACATCCCTTGCAACAGGTCTGTCTCAAGAAACGGTGAATATCAACAGCATGCCGTACAATATAAACAACCAATGGATTAGAAATCACACAAACTGGTTTGTTGCTATTATGCAAAAATATGCAAATGTCTCAGAAGAGGAAGAAAATATTGAAGGAAACATAAACATTGAACCGGAATATTACCCAAGTGAACTTGAACAATCCAGTAGCCCAATGTTTGCAATAAAAGGTGGTAGAAATGATCCAGAAAACCCTTTTAATCTCACATCCCCGAGTTTTGGTCAATCAGCAGCAAAAGCCATTCTTACCACAGTGCAATCCTCAACTTGCACCGATGTGACAGTTTCCATAATGAGCATAGGTAAGGCAGATAGATTTATTCCAAAAATTGTCAAATCAAAGGCTGCCAAGGGGGGCATTTTATCACTTGGGAAAACACATAATGCAGAAAACCACAGTACTGTTCCAACAGAGGGTAGTGACTTAATGCATCAAAGGTTCAATGGGAAACAAATTGAACGCTTTGACATCAATGTGAAGATAAAACACAATCAAATGATTGAGGATGGAGTTGAAAAGCGCTGGCAATGCGTTCTATGTGAGAAGTCGTACACCTCGAAGCACAACTTAGTCACACATATCCTGGATCACTCTGGGATAAGGCCTCACCTGTGTCTGCGCTGTGGCAAGTACTTCAGGCAGTTGTCGCACCTCAATGCCCACATGTTGACCCATGACAAGGTCAGGCCCCACGAGTGCCACGTATGCCGGAAGTGTTTCACTCAGACTGGACATCTGAAGCGCCATATGTTGGTACATTCCGGTCAGCACGCCTCGGTCTGTCACATCTGCTGTCGAGGGTTTACAACAGATGATGATTTGTTGGCTCATATGGTAAGTACGAGTGGTGTGCTTGTCTTTAATTGAAAACACAGTAGTAATAACCAACAGATTGATCATACCTTGTATAAATCGGTCGCATTCACAATTTACAACTGAACATTTTGTACTGGTGCAATTATAAGTATAAATTTTAATTAAGGAAACAGAATTAGAAAACCCATTATGTTTTTTTTAGAATCAGCAAAGGATCACAGATACCAAAGTTTTGTTAACACACTTATCATTATGGATGAGTATAAAAATATTGTCATGAAGAAAATTATTTAAACTCTGTATTAACTTAATGGTGTAATAATTTTCAAGGTACATTGTATTTATGACTGCCTCAACTTTAAGAAGGAGGGGGAGATTATTCCTTGCCAGTTCTTCTGTCCATCCGTCCCATATTTTGTGTTGCACATAAATCAAAAAGTATTGCTGCTAGTTTAGTTTAAACCTATTTATTTTTGCTCGATTGCATCGAAAGCCATAGGCTTATATAAACGCTCTCGAGTCCGTTTCGGCCTGGGACTAGAACCAGTACTTGGTGTCTTTGGGGGAGATCAAAGGAATGCTCCCAGTGGGGTTTGAACCCATGATCTCCCGATCGCTAGGCGGACACCATATCCACTACACCACGCCGATCTTAAAATATTGCTGCTAGAGGGATGAAACTTTGCAAATACATCAACAAGCATGGGAACTTGTGCACCTCCATATTTTGGTGTCTTTTTGACAAAAGCCTAGTCTTATTGTGCAAATATTTACCCTTTTAATATACCCCAAAAAGTGGTCAGCTATGGCATCTACTTGTATTTGTGTTCATTTTTGTTGCCAGGTGAAACATGAGACGATGCTGGAGCAGTGCAGTGTGTGTGGGGAGCAGTTTGAGTCCCACAGGCTGCTGATGGAGCATGCTGTGCTGGCAATGCACAGTCAGAGGACACTGTGTGACAAGTGTGCTCAGGAGTTTGACTCCTCGGCGGACCTCCAGTATCACATGAAGGAGGCCCATGGCGCCCTACGGCCGTGGAAATGCAGACAGTGTGGTTTGGCCTTCCTTAAGGTGTTTGTTGCGTACAGATGTTTATAAATCAATTATCTTTTATGGTTGTCTGAGAAATGGTTTAAACAATTTAAATCATTCAGCCTTGACTGAAATATGGCTAGTTTAAAAACCATGTTACAACCACAAAATTGGTAAGAATAATTTTAGTGGAGCCATTTTCATTAACACTGATATTGATGTAGTGTGCGTTCCAAACCTTAAGGTTTCAACAAAAAGGTTTTACATACTGGTAAAAACTAAAAAGTCATATTGAGTCAACTTAAAAGAAAAGACATGCTTTCTTACTGGTCCCGGCATAAGTGCCCGAGCTCGGTTAAATATTTTCTGTAAGCTTCTTTCTAAGGAATGGCTTGCAGACTTCTCGTTAGCTCCAAATGAGTGTCAGACATTCGGTGTGACTACCTGCCGAAACTTGGTGGACTGAAATAGAAATTACCGCACTCATACAATCTAGCACCTTTCGCGATCTCTCAAAGTTATTAGTGTTGTTAATATTTATTAAAATAAAAACTACTTATATAATTAAACAAAACATTTGATTATTTATTTTTTAGATTTTATTTAAATGGATACCAAACTACAATCTGACTATTGCTAAGTAAAAGTTAAATAGAGTTGTTTTAATGTGATGCTTTGTTGATAAATATTAGACCAACTCAAATTTGGTAACTCTAGATTGAAATTTGTCAAAATGCGGGTCCATTTTACACTGTGAAATTTACATGTGCTCTTTTAAATATAGTCAGGTTAAAGTTATTCAGTAGTTTCTCATTGAGAAATTTCATTCAAACTTAAAACATGTATTCCCCATATTAAAATGACCCCATAAGCCACATTTGGAAACAGTAGTTAGAAATTTGTCAAAATGTGGGTCTGTTTTACACTTGGACATTTACATGTGCTCTTTATAGGCAGGTTAAAGTTTTTCAGTAAGCTGGTTTCTCAAGAATGGATTGGGAGATTTCATTCTAACTTAAAACATGTATTATCAATATGAAAATGAACCAAAAGGCCAAGACGGTAATTCTAGTTTCAATTTTTCTTTAAATTAAGGGCTTTTTTTAAGATATAAAATAAGGCTGATAAAAGTTTTTTGTTGAGCTAGTTTCTCAGGAATGGCTTGAGGGATATCACTCAAACTTATGACGTTTATACCTTATATTAAAATGACCACATAGGCCTATTTTGTAATTCTTTAGTTTGACATTTTTCATAAGCAAGGGCCTTTTTACACTTTAAAGTTAACATATATTTTCATCAAACTTCAAATGTCCATACCTTGTACCAATACCCCTCCACCCTTGGGATAGTGTATGTGATGGATGAGTTCAATTTCTGTTACAAAAAATAGCAAAATGGATTCAACTTAATTTTTAGCTCGGCTGTTTTTGAAGAAAACCCGAGGTTTTGTCAAAGCCAGGTCGTCGTCAGCCGTCCACCGTCCACGTTGTCCGAAAACTTTAACATTGGCCATAACTTTTGCTATATTGAAGATAGCAACTTGATATTTGGCATGCATGTGTATCTCATAGACCTGCACATTTTGAGTGGTAAAAGGTCAAGGTCATCCTTCAAGGTCAAAGGTAAAAAAAAAAAAACTGCACCCACAGCCGAGCATTGGCACCTGCTATGCAGTGTTCTTGTTTGATATGTTATTATAATGAAATTTCATGCACACATCATATTCAGACACACATCATATTCAGACCTAGCTTTGGTGGCGGTTTGGGTCAAGGTCATGGTCATGTTTTATAAATTGTTTCTTCTCAATCATTTAAGATTACATTTAGCTATTGTAATGTAATAAAATATGTTTATAACTTATATCCATACCTTGCTGGGGTTGCAAGTAGCATGCATGAGGTTATGGTCAAGGTCACTAAAAATAGAAAAATGGATTCATCTTAGTATATTTAAAAAAATTGGATTGCATATGAGGTGTATGGATTCAATGTCAAGGTCACTGATAGTTGATGATGGAGAATTGTTTGTTTTCGATAATTTGGAAGAAAAATTAAGTAATTGTAATGAAACTTAAAGCCTGATTCCTTACATCCAGGGATTGCACATGGGATGGGTGTAATCAAGGTCAAGGTGACTGTAACTAAATATAGAAATATTGTTTTGGCTTCAAATCTTGAGAACAAATTAAGCTATTATGATGAAAGCATATACCTTGTATACATTGTACAAAACTTCATTTTTGTTTGCAAAGAAGGCACATTGGATCAAGGTCACTGTTGGTAAATAAAGAAAAATATTTTCGGCTCAAAATGAAGGCTTATGTGCCTCATAGGATATTTTTCAAATTAGAAAAATGCTTTATTACTGGAAAGCTGAAATTACTTACCTGCTATACCAACAGGTTGGCTTAGAAAAAAAAAATTGGACAAAAACAAGAAAAGTTAAGAACTCTGTCCTTAGACAGATCTTGTTAGAAAAAATATTTGTTATAGATTAAACTGCGTAACTGTGCCTTCAACATTGGCTTGCAGGTGCATCAACTGAAGTCCCACCTGTTCACCCACACTGGCGCCTGTCCATTTGCCTGCTCAGAATGCGGGCGCTCCTTCAACCAGAAGGCCAACCTGCGACGTCACATGCTCATACATCGAGGTGAGCGCACCTTCAAGTGTCACGTCTGTGAGAAGACTTTCACCCAGCCTCAGACACTGAAGACTCACATGCTCGTTCATGCGCAGACCATGCCCTACCAGTGTAAAGTTTGTTGTAAGTCTGCCATCTTCACATTATATCAACTTAATAGAATTATTGCGCAATAACAGTCAGCAGGTTAATTTAAATGTCCATTTGTCCAATGGTATTTTTTACATTTGCTCAAATTACATTTCACTTGACCTAGACTGTGGTTGAAGGGTTTAGCATAACGTTGGATTTTACTGGTTTAATATTTTATACATTGCTAGCCTGGATAAAGGTTTGTAATGACACAGGGGCATAGACTCACGGTTGGCCATGTGTTATATTTTTTCTCAATTTGATGTGTACTTTAATTTAATTTCTACATTACTCCATAGCTAAAACAAGCACACACATATAATCATTGGCAATTAAGGTACAGGGATACACTTTTTTGGAAATTCAGACACAGGGTATCCCTGATTTGGGAATTCAAGCACAGGGATGCCACTGTGATTAAAGGCCCTGATAAAAGCCTGATAGACATGTACATATAAATGAAAATGTCTCTTTCTATCAGCATTGAGGACAAACTAACCAGTATTCATGTATCAATAGGACTAACTATGAGTATGTTAAAACATTTGGTATCAGATGGTTTAGCCTCTTAGGAAGTTACTCTTATGCTTCTTTATTCTTGTACTAATAACAGTATAAAAGTCTTGACACTACTCGTCCCCAGTATTTTTTCACTTACTGTCATTGGAGGCCATTGGCTTTATTACAATTCATTTTGCTAGCAAATATGACTCGCGTCATGAGAAAATGCATTCACACAGACTGGTCAGTAGCTGCGCTGTCGGCTAATGAGACTTCAAAACCTTGTGAGACTTAACTGACTTTATAGCGGATAGGGCAGCTCCCCTGACCAGACTGCTGGACTGGGAAGGCTGGTCTGGAGGCTTTTTACATATAGCATAAGACCCATTTTTACATGATGTGGCTCATATATTTGACTTTAGGTCTAAATAAATGAGATTTTTTCACTGTCTTTCAGTGCGAAAGTTCAGCAGACGTCACAATCTGAAGGGACACATGCATGTACACAACAACTCGAGGCCTTTCGACTGCTCTATGTGTGAATGCTCCTTCACATTGCGAGGTAGGAAAAGATTACGATTAGGTTAAAGNATCAAAAAGGTTTAATTTTTCTTTAGTAGGGAATTCATATTGGTTTACAACAGAAAAAAGGCGATGAAGTGCTCTGTTACCGTGTTCTGATATTGATTTTATTGTTTTATACCAGTTTCCGTTTTTAAATAAAGTTACACCCAGATATTTGAATGATGCGACTATTTCCAACGGTTCACCATATAAAGTGAAGTTGAAACTTGTTTGTCGGTTACTTTTTTCAAAAATAACAACTTTTGTTTTACTAATGTTTATTTTTAATTTGTATGTATTACAATAGTTTTCAATGTCATTTAACATTAGTTGGGCTGATGTGGGTGAAGTTGAAAATAGGACTTGGTCATCGGCATACGATAATAAAAAGAATTTTATATCGTCGATCGATATGATTCCTTCAATATTAGAATTAATATTTTCGATAATGTCATTAACGAACATCATGAATAGGATGCTTGAGCAAGGGTCTCCTTGTTTAACACCAGAGTATGAATTGATATATTCGGATATTTCATTGTTTAACCGGACGGCTGATTTCACAAATTCGTTTCTACCGTCCACTGTATTTGAATGTAATAATCTTCTAAATGACGTAAAAATCGCTGATTCGATTCATTCCTTTAAAAGGCTTATTAACATAGATCGTCCGATTCCAAATCCACTTTTCTAATACGGCGAACGACGCTCCCAAATGTTACACACGCGCCTAAGAATAAAGTGCAGTGCCTTAAACGAACATCTTTACAGCCGCAATATTATTATATCCCCGCTATGTCTATGCGGACGTCATGAAACGATGTCACATTACTTTCTCGAATGCGCTCAGTATGTACATATTCGCGGCGAACTTTTTAACTCAATAATCGTATATTCCGTCCCCTGCATCGAAACTGTTCTATATGGAGACAACACTCGTGACTATTTAACAAATACTAAAATAGCTGATGCAGTTCATAAATCAATTTTTAATAGTAAGCGATTTGATTTGTAATATGCTACAGAACGACTCTCAATCCCTTTTCTTCTTTTTTCCCCATCAATCATCTCTTAACTTATGTTATGTTCTTCCCAGAACTCTGCCAATCTGTCTCCTTCACCTTTCAAATGCCAACCTATTACCTGTTTTTCACAAATGAAACTTTTTACTCGGAGTTTCTATATATGTTTTTTTCCATATTGTTATTATTGTGTAATCACAAAAAAATAAACATTGTTCGTCTGACAACATGTAATTGTATTTGTATAGGGAGAAGAACTATATAAGACATTGTCTTCCGTTCCAATCCTATTCAAACATGTAAACTGTATAAATGTTGTATGTAATTCTATGCAAAATAATGTGTATTGTTTGAAATAAATATGTTTAAACTAATCGTTATGAATAAAATTACATGATAAACCGTTAACGCGAGCGCACTATTGGTAAACGTACTGCAGTATTGTCAACTCCTGATTGAAGTGTGATTTTTATAGGTGTGTGTTTGATTTTTACTAGAGGTGTGTGCCAAAATTTGTAAAGCATTGTGTGCATTGTTCAACTACTATTTCATCAATATATCATCATTTCTATATAAACATATGCATTGCATCGCTATTACCTATATATCGATATTATGTGAGACATTTCGGAGCTATTCACCTTGAAGTCTCACTTCTATTTCCTTTTCTATCATAGCTTTGAATAAAACCCTTCTTAAAATATCCATAAACACATTTACAATTTATTTCAAACCACGTCACATTAAAAATATTATTTTGCCCTTTTTAGTAGAACGTTGTTGATTAAGGTGCATTCACTGTTTATGAGTCATTTTTTTACAAATATCATATTTTTATGATTGGTAAACATACCACATTCTGGTTATACGATAATGTATCTATATAAATAGATTAAGCTCTACACTGAAAAAATGATATATTAAACACGAACATCGCCCAAGAATATAAGACCGCCGAAATTATTTCGTTTGTATCATAATGTATTGTATGTGACTAATTGTTAAACCTTCAATAATTGATAACGACGTTTTATTTCTATGGAAGAGGGAAAATATCGTTTAGACTAAAAACATGATAAAACAATAAAACAATAAAAAATATCAAAACAAATTGTACATTTCTTTGGAAGAGAGAAAACATCGTTTAAACTAAAAGCATGAAAATAGAATTAAACATATAAATACAAATTGAACTTTTCTATGAAAGAGGGAAAATATCGTTTAAACTTAAAAAAGAACAAAAAGATATTATCAATACAAATTGTTCAGTAAAAACAGAGCAAAGACATTCTGGAAGTTACCGTGTATTGTATGATTGTAAGCCGAATTAAGCTGAATAGTGTTTTCTGATTTTTATAGACAATAGTACGAAACACATAATAAATACGTTCAGTAATTATCAGCATAGAAATCCCCCCCCCACCTAATATCAAGGGTAAATACCGCAAAAAGTTTGTCGATAAAAGGTCAAAAACACCTCCACGCCTATCAAATCGTTTAATCTTATACGAATATTAGACAAGCATTATGTGTGCAGCGATGAGTTTAACTATTAAATAGACCAGTTGACGAGTGACGTCACGCGCACCTGTAAAGTTTAGACTCCGCCCACTGGCTGGCAAAAAAAAGGCAGAATTCATATAAGCGCATAGAGAGAAGGTTTCCATAATCGTCGTTTTTATTGATAATCCTGCATTATATCAAGTAAAATTTTAAAAATTATGTCTGAATAAAATATGAGCAAGCAAGGACATGCATTTTTGGAACGATTATATTGTTTTTTTTATTTGTTTATACTGACAACGAACTCGGGAATGGAACACAATCTACGAGCTCGGTATATGGTTTCCACAAAAATCTCTCCACTTGGAACATCTTTGCGACCCTTTTTTAGAACAAAACTACTCTGAAATGGACATTCTTTCAGAATAAATATAATTAAATGAACGCACACAAATAAGGATGAAAACAAACAATTAAAAGATTGATTTGTTATGTACGCCATAAATAGTAACTAATTTGAATCTTTATATGTCTGTAAAAACTTACCTTGTTACACATTAAATAAATTCTCTTGATAAATGTATTTGTTTTTATTTAATTGTTAACACCAATGTTGACACCTTTTCAGCATATTGAACCCGGTGTTTAATTTTGGCCCCTTTGTTCATCAAAAACCGATTATCTCATTATGATCGGATACTGTCCAGACAATTACAAAGAAAACATGTTGTCATAAAGTTTGATAAACCCAGGGGCACATACTTGGATCCCTGCATAAACCACATATGGTCATTAAACACAATTAATGACACCTTCATGTCATCTCATGACATATTGAGCAGTCATTTAAGCCAAATTTTAAAGACAAAATACTTACAGTTGCTTTAATAAAATATTTTATCGTTTTAAAATATTGTACACATTTACTGCTACAATATTAACGTATTGAACGGGTACCGGCAAATGTAATTTCCGCTTAATTACGTGTTAAGATTGTACGTTACTGCAGTGTACGAAACACCTTCAGGAAAACAAGCAATCACGTTTGATCACAATAGGGGTACAAAATACTTGCTTAAAATAAATTAAATATATAGATTTATGGTATCATAAAATGCAAGAGTTTTATCACTCACTATCACTCATAAAGAGATTTCAATATACATGCAAAGACGGTTCAATATGCATAATTTGCAGGCTTTTTGTCATGTGTTTGCTTACATTTATTAAATATTGTCATGAAATGTAAATGAAACGAAAATTCATTCAATGTAAAAGGAAATAACCACAACATTTTAAGATTTAAATATATTCCGCTTTTTAGCAGGGCTTACTCTGCCATTCGACACATTAGCCAATACCTACAAATAAGGAAATTCGGCTACAAAAAAAATCCGGTAGGCAACAAGGTTGTCAACATTATCATTCATAACATATCCAAAATAATAAGACTTAAGACATAAAAAAGTTAATTTTTTCTACATACAATTTAGAGCAAGAGGGAGCCCTGTTTAGGGCTTTGTTTTGTAATTGATTCAATGCACCTCTTACATTAAAGATCGCTGATGAAAAATGACAATATCACATCCACACCGCTTTAATTATAATTGAATTATGTTTTATTATTTTTGAAATATCATTTATTAAAGTCTAACTATAAGAAAGAATACGGCTAATTTATAGTTTTGTTTTGTGGGATTGTCATTATTTAGTCTTCCGACCACCTTTATTCTAATGCTAATAACTAACTCGTATTTTTGTAAAGAGGAAAATATAATTATGAATATACATTTATTGGTAATTAATATGATATATTTGTACTAGTATTTAGGTGCTTTAATGTTGTTTCGGATTTTCTTATCAATTTCTGGAGTAAACACATGCCTGAATCCATATGTTTTACGCTACTATAACCAGTGTTTTTGCCAACAAGTAAGTGCGCATGCGCGGAACATCCCGAATGTAAACAATAACAATCAACTCTAGTGCGTTCAGTACCAGCGAACGTTCGCCAATGATCGTTCGTTTCCGATTCGGTCTTATTGAACGATAAGTTCGGCGCGAACTTTTCAAGATGGCGGCTCCCAGAGAATTGATTGCGATTTTGATGGAGGAAATCGCTAATAACACATGAAGTACTTAACCAACAAAATACACTATGTTCATAATTCAATTCATTTTATATACTACAAAAAAAAAGAAAAAATATCGAAGTTACACTGAAGTTACGCTGAACAACAACTTACTTGTCCGCCATCTTGGTTTCGCTAGCGAACTATAGCGAACTACCTCCCGAGACGGGTCGCCCCGGTTCGCGAACGTTCGCGGCGAACCGAGCGTTCAATAGCGAACGTTCGCGATAGTTCTCGAACTATTGCGAACGTTCGCTGTAACTGAACGCACTACTGGTCTATATGAGTCTCGCTCTGAACAAAGGGGGGTTAATGCATGTGCGCAAAGTTGGTGGAATTGTCAAGATAAAACAATCATTTAAAGAACGTTCAAAACAATTTCATTACATTACCCTCTTGCAATTGTCCGTATTACTATAATCCATCCATTTGCAACATTCACATTCACTCAGATCACTAGCGTTTATTTTATTTCATATATTACAATTTCAGTGTACGTGTTTACATTTTAACCGGAAGCGGAACTCTCATTTCTGTTTTTATTTCTTACTTAAATTTTTATTTTATCACATATTTAAATATTTTTAAACAGGAAAAACATAAACGAATGAACTTATTACAATTTTTTCTGGTTTGGTGTTATTTTGAATACTAGACAAATGAATAGCCAATACAAGTTTAAGAAAACACTTTTGATTCAACGTTTCAGATAACACTCAATATCCGCATTAAGTCCACGTGTATATGTGATGGCTTCCTGTTGTAAGTGCCCTTTGAGAACTGATGTCTTTAAACTCCAGGGTTATGGCTAGACAAACTATTCTACCGTCTATACAAAAACTAAACAAAATATAATATGGTATATACTATGGTATTCTTCACTAACGGAATTATTTCGTTAATTATTTAATTAAAGTAATTCAGTGCGTTTAATGAATTTCAGACCGATACGTTTAATGCATGCGACTCATACAGGTTTTAACTAACCACGTTAAATATCACTAAAGTACGCGGATGTNATAGTAAAATGGTTTCCGGATGATAACTCAAGAACGCTTACGACTTGGATCATGAAACTTCATAGGTACATTTATCATGACTGGCAGATGACCCCTATTGATATTCAGGTCACTAGGTCAAAGGTCAAGGTCACGGTGACTCGACACAGTAAAATGGTTTCCGGATAATAACTTAAGAAAGCTTACGCCTAGGATCATCAAACTTCAAAGGTACATTGATCATGACTGGCAGGTAACCCCTATTAATTCTCAGGTCACTAGGTCAAGGTCACAGTGACTCGAAACAGTAAAATGGTTTCCTGATGATAACTCAAGAATAATTAGGCCTAGGATCATGAAACTTCATAGGTACATTCATCATGACTCGCAGATGACCCCTATTGATTTTCAGATCACTAGGTCAAAGGTCACGGTGACTCGACACAGTAAAATGGTTTCCGGATGATAACTCAAGAAGGCTTACGCGTAGGATCATGAAACTTCATAGGTACATTTATCATGACTCGCTGATGACCCCTATTGATTTTCAGGTCACTAGGCCAAAGGTCACGGTGACTCGAACCAGTAAAATGGTCTCCGGATGATAACTCAAGAACGCGTACGCCTAGGATCATGAAACTTCATATGTACATTGATCATGATTCGCAGATGACTGGATGACTTTAATGAAAAATAAACAAATTATTACGCAAAATCGACTTCACTGAAAAAATAGTGTTCACTGTCAAATGGTTATATATGTATTTGATAGTGATTAATTTTTTTCAGAGAAGTCGATTTTTCGTTATAATTTGATTTTTTTTCATTAAAAATTATGTTTTTACTAATTAATATCATAGCCACACGCTTATTACCGGTGTCCTTTTGTGGCTATAGTAAACCATTTAAGCACTCTATAGATGTCACATTTTATCTCGGCAGAATTCGGAAATGGTTCCAGTCCGTTAAAAAACGTGGCCGCTAGGGGCAGGACATTTTTCCGTATATGGTTATAGTGAAACTTTGACACTCTAATTTGACCAGGGACCTATACATGTTTCTATAGGTCCCTGGTTAGACACTCGAGGAGTAACATTTTTATTCCAAACATCAGAAAACTTTCTCCGAACATCTGTTCTAATGATATCTCGGCAGAGTTCTAAAATGGTTCGGTTCGGCTGAAAAAAGATTGCACCAATGGAGCGTCTCGAAGCTTGTGCTTTTAATGCCTTTTTAACTACCTGGAACGTGCTCAAACTTTCACAGTTGAATGACCTTAATATGAAGATGACCGTTATGCAATAAAAAATGTCTGCGAACAGTTTTGATTTCTTCGATTCGATATTTACAGAACCCAAAGAAACCACCTTTAAAATCAACGTTTGAGGTAACTGTGTATAAAAACAATATCTCATTTTTAATATATGCATCACTTGTAATGATGCATAAAATATACTTCCAATTACGCGTATGTACGCGCATATAGTATGTGTACAAAGAAGTGATCGGTCTGAATGATCAACCTATGTCAGCGTTGTAGCGACGCTGAGGCAAGACGAAGCAGCTACATCGGCTTAGATTTTGCAAAGCAACAACAAATAATTAAATAAAATTCTTTAACAGTCAGGCGTCAGAATAATACCAGTTGCTGCATACACAAAGACATTATGGAAACTTGAGGCAGATTGTGTGACATAAGATCATGTCAACTTCAGCAGTTCCATAATTGTAAGCATAATCTTCGAAGTCCGTATGAAAAGCAAAGTGTGGCGTTTTATACTTCAGCGATACTGAATATTGCTGCAAGACGTTCTCAGTAACGTTATACAAATTAATTTCCAACATAGCCGTCAGTTCTTGTTCAACAGTTGTGTCAATTATTGGCCGCAACAATACTTCAGGTATGGTATTCATAAAAACGCTTGTCACACCGGTATGACGTCCATACAAACAGTCTTTTAAAGGAATGGCCGATAAAAACGTCATTGGTGATAGCACTCTGGATCAACAGACGATTCATTGCACCGTTAGCCGATGTATCACGAATATGGTGATAGTTATTGTTGTTGTTTTTATTTTAAAATATAGCTCGGATTAGGACGCGCTACGAACTCATATTTCAATTAATAAGAAAACACATGCCATTGAATATACACAAACGAAAAGCAACACACGTTGCTCGGAGGCACTTTTAGACCATCCTATGGTCGACCACAACGTTTAGACTGTAAAAGGACGCCGTAGTTAAGGCATCAAAGGCGTCATAGTTTTAGACACGAACCAAATCAATATTGAGAATGCAGTAGGTCCGTCGTTGAGTCTAACGCTCTTCGTGTATTCATTTTTTTCGTGCATGCGCGTATTTCG
Source organism: Dreissena rostriformis (assembly GCA_007657795.1). Taxonomy (NCBI): domain Eukaryota; kingdom Metazoa; phylum Mollusca; class Bivalvia; order Myida; family Dreissenidae; genus Dreissena; species Dreissena rostriformis. The sequence continues at coordinate 29,256 of VMBQ01001822.1, read as the reverse complement.
AAATTTATGAGGTCCTTCCCCGCCTGAGACTGCATTATGCGAGGACCCGGAGCACTCCTTCTTAATTTGCTAACGAGACTCACGAAATTTTGGACTAATTTGAATTATAGCTGCAATTTCCAGCTATTTAGTTTTTACTGAAAGATGTTCAACTTTGAAGTGGTCTTTTGTTGAGGCGGAAACCCGGAGGAAACCCCACCTGTCCGGTATGATGGCCACCAACCAAACTCACATGCGCCGGTAACAGCATTGAACCCGGGTCGCTTAGGTGAGAAGCGCGTGTACCTACCACTACGTTAACCAGAGAGTCACGATTGTTTACGGTACCACTGAAAACTTAACGGTATATAGTGCGTGTGTGTCTACCGGCGTCATTTACGATCTTACAGTGTTTTCTGAAACCATAACGACTTCAGGCGATCCTGTTGCGTACAATCAGGACGAGGAACCTCACAATTTAATTCAAAGTACATGTATGTTAAATGTGAAAGTACTCGTCAGTATGCAACCAAAAGCGTTTTTGGTTTCCCCTGGCGTCTTTCTACATTCTAACCGCGACACAATCGTTTGCATGAGAATGCCAACGCATCACGAGTCGCCGTAAGAAGGCAGTATGGACCTCAGACTCGACTCGACGGAGTATACAAACTGAAAAATGTATCCCAACAAAAACAAATGAACACGGTAAACGTAGAAAGCAATACAATCAACCATGTGTTATTATGATAGGAGATCAGGTTTCTCGATCGTTATTTGTTGGTTGGTCGCTGTAATATTGTATACTATACTACTGCTGCTGCCGATGCCGCCGCCGCCAACACCACCACCAATACCCCCACCACCACCACTACTATTAATAATACTACGACTACCGGTACTAATACTACTACTTCTAATAATAATAATCCCCTTAACATATACAGATACAATTATTTGTTGTTACTTGTCACATACATGTATACTTGGTTTTGGCTATTTTGTGTTAAAACATTATTCAAGTGGCGTTCAAAACGCACCAGAGATGCTCTAGGTAAACTTAAATCAGCGGGAACATATTCCAGCCCCCCCCCCCCCCCCCCCCCAAAACA
>VMBQ01001822.1:7818-26193 GCA_007657795.1 Dreissena rostriformis | reverse complement strand
ATTTCAGTCTTATTTTTTCTAATTTGCATTTTCATCGATGATTTTAAATGTATAAGATCAACTCCGCGAACCAATCTGTGCAAATTTCGTAAACGCATACACATTTTGCAGTTTATGGACTATATATTCTCTAAAATATTACCGTTTCTCATGGTACTGACACAGAGATCGTTAAACGATATCAAGCCTCAACATTTAAACAGAGTACGGGTCTACATTCGTGTTAACGAAATCCGTTTAGTTTGTTTCAAAGTAAGTCCTTCAGTGAGCTTCGTTGATGTTTTTTTTCTGTACTACTTTACGAAGATTAAGTAAGTGTTCATATGGTTATTATACTTTTAAAATACTTGTATGACCGAACTGTTGCATTATTTATCACATGGCTCACTAACTACACATGTTAAATAAGTGTGTTTGAACAGTTTTCACGACAGTTTTATATTTTAAAGCCTTTTATTTGCAAAGAATACTTTTACTACAATACATTTAAACGCTTAAACATGCATTATAAGTAAACAAAAAAACACAAGAGTATGATACAAGAAAATAAAATAATAATAATACACGTTTGAAATAAAATGCATATTTTGAATTACATACTTGTGATAATCTTAACATGTTCTAGTATGTGTCTTACTTACATTAAGTTTTGCACCTGTTCATAATGTGCATGTTGAACACTGCAAACAAGCAATGTTTGAATAAATCATTGGTTATTCAAATAAGTTCAGCCGAAAATCTGACTTTAATTTATGGTTGGTACACACTGATTTAAATATCAAAATAAATATGATACATTTACATGCACATATACAAAGCTAACTAAATATCGAATGATGAAGATAACGCACCTTTATCTCAGGATAATTGCATGTATCAACATAAATGAATACAAATTGACGTTATTAAATGTTGAAACAAACTGATATATTACTGATAAAACGGTTATTTATAATATTAAATAAATAAAAGCTATGCATCAAAACAATGACTGTATTACATAATAACATATACTCATTCGGGAATACCGTATTATCTTTGCATACCATTGAATATAGAAAACACATGAAAGTCCAGAAACTCTTTCAGGACTTAAATGAGTGTTCTTAGCCTTCGTGTATACCAAAAAAACAACTACAAACATAAAATGATCAAAACTGGGATTACCGGCTTCAAATGTGTATAAAAAAACATAAAATAATGACACACTACGCCTTCTAGCTATGCTCTCATATATCCCTCTTATTGTTAGCATTCAGGTCTGTCCCTAGCATGCACGATGCGAGATACAATAATCCAAGACAATAAAGGCTAGAACTATATATGATAGCTGAATATTCTGTCTAATTTTGGAGTTTACACGCGTACGCAATCAATATGTATAATACCCAAACATTTAAATAATCAGAAGAGAAATTATTTTTAACATCCGCTAATTTTTTATTAAAGGCGAGTGACCGTTGGTCTATACAGTACAAAAAGAATCATTAAACTCAGATTAATCATAAACCAAATTATTTACAGAGGCGTCACCGCCTTGAAACGGTCCATACAAAGAATTGGTATTTTAAACTTGTTTGAAGGAATGTCAAATCGCACACTTGGCACATAATTAATCACAAAATACAATGATTAAAATAAATATAAACGTAATATAAACACACTACACATTAACAAGCAAAAAAGAATATAAATTTCATTTAATAACAAGTAAAAAGATATAACATGTTGATGTCAATATCGGTATGTTTTTGTGAGATATACTAGATGAATTCATGTTATTTATCAGCGGCGAAGTTGGAGTAGAAGTCAAAACCCAGGATCGAGTTCAGGACGAATTCATTGCAGTTTTTCTGTAGTCATTACTCGGATAGATCTGCAGCGCTGTTGAAGATGTCAAAACTCTGCATGTAGTCCATGGCGCAGTCATGGCAGAATTGAAACTGCTCCTATGGAATACAGCAAAGACACAATTAACTATGTGGCGTGTCATCTGACACACGCATGCAAATGTTTCATAAATATAGAATAATATGTTAGTGTTGAATACAGATACGTTTATTATGCGAGGTGAAGAAAACCTGAACCGCGATGTGTTCATGTGTTTGTGCGGAGAAATGTACTCCATGAGGTTTCATATAAAATCAAAATGAGTGTTTCTAATTGAAATAAAGATACGTGGTCAAATATATAAATGGGTTAGGCACATGCTGTTGAGATGCAAACTAATCAATACTCTGAGACAAAGGACTCAATTTGATTATAATTTTAAAAGATCATTATGTTTTTCATATTTCCTTGTATTTCATCAAGATCTATATTAAAAGAGTGTCTTGCTGATTCTCATATTTATAATTTAAATCCGCATTGAAAGACCTGTCAATATCTTTAAAGATTGAATAAGGCTTGCCCGTAATAATGGCGGGGCGACCAATACTATGTTCTTTATCCAAACACTCACGCTATTCAGGTTTGCGGTCGAACGTGAGCGCGTGTACCACAGCGTTGTGAAGATACTCGTATTGGCCCTAAAGGTGAGAACATAAATTAGTATCAAATGGCGTATGCGATGTTTAAAAGTAATTGTATAGTTCAACACATTGGTATAATAAATAATTCAATCCATTTTACTTTTTGGACAATGCTCTACTGATATTAGTAAACAAACTACGATATATTCTTCTATATGTCATTTTCCCAATACGAAGCAACAAAGCGGTACAAAAAAGAATATGCAAGAAATCACACAAGAAATCGTAGTTGATAAGAACAGACAAACGCTGCTGTATTCCATTGTGTAATATAATTTCAGTGTTAAAATGGTACATTATTCAGAGCAGCGACTAGGCATGCGGGGCGAATATTTACCGCAGATAATATGAAAGAGAAAACTACTTACCGCAGTCTGGATCATGTTGGGCCTGTTCTGTCTCATGGTGAGAACACACCCCGCTATGTCTACTGTTCCTTGTGATTCTCCTTCGTTTATCAGAATGTCTATCGCAATGTACGTTCCAGTCCGTCCGATTCCGGCACTGTATGGGAGAAAAGATAACGTGCTGTTACAAATGTATTATCAAGCTCCACAATGAACACTCCTTCCGTAATAATTTCCTACCAACTGCCGAAACGCATCATTGATTGCCTTTTTCTTTCCCAAGTTCATACCTTCTTATAAACGAGCTATATGTAAAACATAATCTACCGTCTCTAGAGAAAAATAATATTCTGTGTATATTAATTGTTTGAACACAGGGAGCAGCTACTGTATAACATTCGATTTGTCTTTTCAAATGCTAATGGCCAAATCGAAGATCATTTAACGGTAATACATGAAAATAAACAACCTCTGATTCAATCTGACTGGAAATTGTAATAGACACAGATAGTTTCATTTTTACTTTTTCAGAAAGTTTGGTAAAGAACAAATTAAATATTTTTGGGAAAACGGAAAACGTAAGCGGTCTGCGGGGACACCATAACTCTTTGCATTACCTGCAGTGCACAATGATAGGTCCTCCCAGTGTTGATGGGGTATCTAGGACGTTCTGTCTGAACTCAATGATCGACGTGACGCCATCTGGAACATCCTTATCCGGCCATGCTGTGAAATGTAGGTGGTGCAGAGTTCGCTCTTTCAAGTCCTTTAAAATAAATTTACTTTCTCAAAGATTCATTTTGTCTTGTGTTGCCGATATAGATGTAAAAAATTGTGTTGCCGATACAATCGTTTTAAACATCATAAAATGTGTAATTATAAATTGTTGATTACACTCTTAAGTGGTTTCATTGACAGAAGTGTGCGGTTTTGAATTCGTTCGATTGAAAGCTTAGTAGATAATATTATACATATGATACGATTATCTGCATTTGATGACGTTACCTTTTCGATAGTAAACGTCCGTCTAGTAAATTCTGCATGGTGGTTTTCACTCAGGCATAAAACCCGAACATCACCGAACATTTGACTCACACCGGCATTTGGCCAGTACTGCTCACATTTGTCTATCTGTAAAATTACAGTATTTTCAATGTTCTATTTAGGTACCAGCGATTCACCATATAAGTGCTTATACAATGACCTGTTTGTATAGATTATTTTTTTCGGTTTGCGATATGCTTTCCATTAATTTAACTATTTTCAATGTGCTTTATCCGGTTCAGAAATACAATGATATTTAGCATAATTGTATGATTTTCATACCTTTAATCTGTTCAAGAGTATTTCAAGACACGATAGTACTAAAAGCAGATAACACGTAACAATAAGTACTTGAAAAGAGTCAAATATACTTACCCCTCTTTCCACAAGATTTGTAACCATGACAATTTTCTCCACCTTTTGTTGCCAAACCATTCTCCAGAAAGCACTAAAGTCACCTAGCTGCTTGGACATCGGACCTTACGCAACATACATTTATGAGCGACTGATTTGCACAATAAAACGCTTGTTGTTACTTTTATGTTGAAATTGCATTGCTCATTAAATCGTAACTGACAATATGTAAATCTTTATATACCATTTCGCTTAACAAAGAGAAAAACAATACTGAATTGTGTTAACACTTATGGTTAAACTAAACAAATTCTTAGGTGTTGAAGAATTCTTACCTATTGTAGCGATGTATTCGTTCCGTCTCTTGAAACCCTAAAAACGACATAAATGGTATAAGATGCAATAGGTTATTGCATCAAGTGTACATAAGTAAAATCGAAGAATAATATTTTGAAATGAAATGGAAAATTCAATGACTGAAACATGTATGTAACAATCTCACGTCGATAAAGCTGGCATTGATATAGTCCGTGTCCCCACCAAGAACTTTAACTCTGTGATCGTCGTCTACAAAAAGATTTTGAAAAATCGTATTTAAAATATACAATAATTATCGACTTACATATATATGTTTCTTGCATCAAAAAGCATAGCAGTCATGTTTAGATATATACGAATAAACGCTTGCGTGTTACGTTATTAAGCGAATTAAACATGCAACTATACGTACACTTGCGGTTAATAACTCAACTACGTACATGGGTAGATGCCTTTGTATCTATTTTTGGCTATATTCGCCTTCATCTGGGATACATTGTAGTCTTTCAGCAGACCATACGGGAGTTTCTGGGACGAAATCATAAAAATGTGTGTCAATTAACGATACGTGCATGTGCGTTAATAGACAATTTCAGCGGTACAGAACGGTTTAGTCAAAGTGCCAACCAATCAACACTTGCATACTTTCGTTACAATTACCTCGAATTCGGTTTTGAAGTAGTCCCTATTCTTAGACATCACAAACTTCTGTAGTTCTGCGACTGGTATTTTGAATTTCTTCACTTCGCTGTCGTTGTTGTAGTACACACCTCCATTCTCTTCAAATCTGATCGCATTCTGGCGGGCAATATTGTCCAATTCATCTGATTATGTATTAACAGTATGGTTACAATCCTGAAATCTTATGTTACTCATAAACGACATATATCAAAATCTATTGATATGATGTTGAAATGTTAAATTTGGGAATAATTTTTCATAACATTAAGCATGATATCAACATATGACATTTCAATCTGTGTATATTTCCTGTATACATAATATCCGTTGATGTACCAGATAATACAGAATAACAACCATGAAAAGCATAAATAGCAATTAAGGTTCATTCATAACTTCACAAGCTTAATAGCTAACACAAGAAGAACATGTTAACAACGTATTTTTTTGATTTTTTAAGTATGGGCAGGCAGCATGGCGTTCAGTACCAGGGCAATAAGATGGAGCAAATTGATATGCAGAGTAACATCTTTGAAACATTTTCGCATTATCATTTTGAAGTTTACGATCATTTATGTACGTCAAAAGTGTCTATGAAATACTCATTCGTTTTGTTAAGGATGTATTGATAGATGGACATAATTACCAAAAGATAATGAGGAATATAAACCCTATATTTGTATTGATCAGAACATTTGATGATAATACACAACGTTATAAATACGAAAAAAAAGACAATACAAATAGGGAACATCAACACGCGCAACATTCGCTAGTAATCTTCCCTCAGGAATCCTAAAGTACGTACCGATCTCCAGAATCTCCTCAGTTGTAACTATCTTCATCGCGAGGTGCCGTGCATCATTTGTGTAGACATGATCATGTGGGGTCGCGATATCCCCTTCCACAGAGGACGTATTTGCATAAACCATCCCTGTATTATCTTAATGAACAGATGAAGTTATTCTAATGAATTGTATTAGGTAATCGATTTGAAGATATATATTGTTTTATCTGTAACAAACTTCGAATTAAAGTTACTTACCAAACTTCACATACGCGTATGCGTACTATCTACCAAAACAATTTATATTGCATTTAATTAACATATACAAAATTGTAAACCCCGTGGATATATCTAGCGTATTGTTTTTTTTAAAGGCAATGTCAAATTTTATGCAACAATCAACCCATTTAAGAATGCTGAACGAATACGGTAATTTCAATACCCTTCTTTCCACTGCGCACTACGGTAGCATACACTGGTGCCGATGCATTGTCTTCAGTTCCTGATTGTTCGTGAACGAGTTCAGTCTTTGGTTCTCGATTTCTTTACAAGGAAAATATATTTATATTTTTTTTTTTTGTAATTCTAATTAAGCCATTTACGTTAGTGGTATATAATTATCGTATGCATCATAATTAAATACCAAACCTTTTGTGTAAACAAAAACTTGTTTGATACCACAGTAATATGCCATATTTGCCGTCTTGTTCGTTGAATTCTATAAATATTAATCCAGCGATATTACTGTGTACGTGTCTTACTAATGCAAAGTCTTGTACACTATTAGAAGTACACGCATATTTAAAATAATTCCAAACGCATGTGATATTAATATAACTAACGTAGAAGTAAGGGAACTTACCTTCTACGCATGAAAATAAATATCCCGAAAGTACACACAATTGCAAGTATCACGACAGCGGCCACTCCTCCGCCAATAGCAGCTGCAGGTCCTGAGTCTACGTAACTCTCTTGCTTCATCGCTGTACGCAAATGAATGGTATTATCAATGCTAAATACCGACACTTGTATAACAATAACATATATAAATTTTATGCTTAAAATAAAATAGTTATTTGGTATATAAGACCAAATTCATTAGAACAATATTGCGTTTATTTAGTAGTTTGGCCAACAAATAAAATAACATCACCCTCCGTGCAACCATCTCCTGTAAACCCTTCGCTGCAGCCGAATAAACAGAGCCCTGTTTCAAAGGAACACCGAGATTCACTTCCGTTGTGTGCGCAGTTGGTTGGACATGGTGTGTCACAGGATTTGCCAAAGTAGTTTGATATGCATCCTCTTGTACAATTTCCATTGATGTTACATGATTTGTTGATACAATTATTATTGCAAGGTACATTACATTCCCCACCGTATAAGCTCGTTGACGAGCAAGTTAGACAAGTCCCAGTATTCTGATCGCAGATTGAACAATTGTTTTTGCATGGTGTTTCGCACATAGTTTTCCAATATGCTTCTCTACAGCCCATGTCACAATGACCATTTGAACTATTGCATACACCGTCCAAACAAGATGTGGAGCAGGGTGTACATTTTCCGTAAGTATTCGGAAAGAATCCAGTATTACATTTGGTACATTTAACTGCATGATTATTTTCTCCATAACATATCAAACACCTCCCGTCTTGCCTTGTACAGTTAAATTCACATTTTGCACCAAAGAAGCCATCTTCGCATCCATTTGTGCATTCTGTGGCCGATGTGCAGGCACCATATTTACACCTACTATTACACGGACAGCAGGTGTGGTCGTTTACATAGTATGACGAATTAGTACAGAACGCGCATGCGCTATCACCACACAAACTATCGAAGCATTCACATTGTTTATCCTGCCTCGTAAAACCCTGTTTGCATGTCAGACAAGAGCGACTCTGATTACAAGTCAAACAGTTTTCAGGACAACTGGTCTGACATTGTTGTCCAACGAACCCAGTCTTGCAAGTTGAACATTGCGCCCAGGTGGTACAAGTTTCACAATTGTTGTGACATTTTTGACATTGCATTTCATAATACACATAATAACCATCTTTACATTTTTGACAATTGCTTTTGGCCGTACAGATAAGACAATTTCCTGGGCATGTTTGATCGCATGACAATCCAAACGTACCTTCTTTACATCCGCCTGTACACTTGGCAGAATATTGGTCGCACACGCCACCTTTACATCCATCTGAGCATTTGTTGCTGCAGGTTTTTCCACGGTATCCATCCACGCATGGCAAACACGCAGCATCCAACTTTTCACAGTATTTGTTTGCACATCCCACACTACAATTCTCTGTGCACACATTTCCATGGAAACCAGGTTTACATTCCAAACATTTGCTATTAGATGAACATGTCACGCAGTTACTCGGACATGAATTGCGGCAAGCTTTCCCGTAAAACCCTGGTTTGCAAGAAAAACAGTCGTATTGGTCACTGCATGATGTGCAATTCTGACTGCATGAAAGGTGGCAATATTGCCCATACAATCCGTCTATACATGTGTTACACAGTTCACCGGTGAAATTTGGTTTACATTGACACTGACCATTGACTGTATTACAAACGCCTGAACATCCCTCAGAGCAATTGTTATCGCAGTTTATGCCGTATTTACCAATTAAACAGGTGTCGCATTTACTGCCAATAAAATTAGGTTTACAGTTGCATGTTCCCGTCCCTACATCACAATTTTCTTCTCGGCAACCGCGCGAACACATGGTATTACAATCTTTCCCGTAGAAGCCATTCAAACAAGTTTCACAATTGGTGCCAGTGAAATTCGGTTGACATTGACAGTTTCCTGTGTTTTTATCGCATGAGCGAAACTTACATCTTGGCGAACATTGTGCTTGGCAATCGTGGCCGTAATAGCCAATACTACACCTATCACATTGGTGGCCTTCGAAATTCCTCGCACAACTACAGTATCCCGACTCTTGAGTACATAAACCTTTTTGACAACCGTTTGAACACTGAATATTACACACTTTGCCATAGAAGCCTGTCGAACACTGATCGCATGTTTTACCATCAAAATTCGGTTTACATAAACATTCTCCATAGTCTTTATTACAGATTTCATTCCGACAACCTGTCGAACATTGTAAGTTGCATGTATTACCATAATATCCAGAAATACACTTAACACAGCTATTCCGATCGCTGCAAGATAAACAATTGACACCGCATTTGTCACAAAATTTTCTTCCATTGTTATAATATTGGTAATACCCTTGCAAACATTTACTACATTCATATTGATGTGTACAAAGACATCCAATGAAACACTGTCTGCATATTCCGTCGTTATCCGCGTAATACTCATCTGCACACACTATGCATCGATCGCTAGCTTTATCACATGTCTTGCAGTTAGTATTGCATCCTTCCGTGCAATGAACACCCCAATTGCACAAACATACGGAAAAGAGAATGATATTAAACGTTCCCCGTCGCAGCTGATCCCCTGGCAACAGTGACATTGTGTACAGTCCGACTTATGTTGTGCTAAACATCAAATATATTATAGTGAACGCGGATGTTGATGCAACATAAATAAAGAACATCGTCTCAAATCGACTTTTTTATGAACAATGTAATAATATATAAGAAATATATGTTTTATAAAAAAAGAAGCGACAATATAGTTGTACCTTGTTTGACGGTTGGTATCCAAATGTAAATTAAAATTGTGATCTTCAAAATGAATATTTTTAGACTTCCTGAAACAAGACAACACATTTAGAAGTTAAACGTAAAAAACTAGCAACGCATGCAAAACATAAATTTGCGAGAAATGACGCATCATTTTAATTCAATGGGAGTTGAAGCATGAACGTTGGAATAAATGTCAACATGATTATCATTTCAGTATAGCTAATTATTCAAACACTGACACGTTCCTAAACGATTTACATTTCGGCATTGATCTACGATCAATTTCCGTAAATGTTCCGTAGCCTCATTTGCATCATCACGAGACTAAAGGGGATCGCAAGCTTAAAAAAACACAACGGAAGACGCAAACATTTTACGAACGTTGTTTAAAAGATCGTTGCCGATAAATGGCGGTAAAATGTGTTATCATGAAATTTAAATCCGATAGTGCGTTCGTTTTAGGCGAACGTCACCAAACGTTCGGAGCAAATCACGAACGTTCACGAACCCAACAGTAGTTTTGCTAAGATTAATAGCAAACGTACTCGGGAGGTATTTCGCTTACACAACCAAAATGGCGGATGCGTATATTGTTGCAGGATTAAGGCAACACAATTATGCCGTGTAAGGCATTTTTACAACAACACTCTTGTTATCCTAGATAACCACTCTGATATTAGCTCTATTTTACTAAATTCTATCTTATTTTATGCTTTATCAAGCATTATCATTTTTTTTCAGGATGACCGCCATCTTTAAACGTTTGCAGCGATCGTATCATTCTATAGGGCTAAATACAGAACAGACCGTCATTGGCTAATGTTCGCCGTTACTTTATGCACTATATATGCATATATCATATCAGTTATAATTGAACCGGATACATGTTGCCACACAACATTTAAATTATATTCTCTCGCCCATAAGGAATAATTTTTAACATTAATCAATTTATGAATATTGAAAGTTGAACTAATATTCCAGTTTAAGACACTGGCAAAAAGCTTGAAATGTATATACTGATACCGGTCTTACTTACATTTTGTGTCGGGGGATGGACATCATACGGGTCAATACTTACAAAAATGAACAAGCGACCAAAACACCGAAACTACTCGGTTACAATATGAATTGACTATTGAACATAACGTATTGTGTGGCTTAACTTTAAATGCTGAACACGTTTAGAGTATTTGACATGTTAAACACCATTTCCGCTCTCAGTAGAACATACATTTACCACACTTGGATGTGCGCAAATGTTAAGATGTAGATTCATAGCAATGTTGAATCCGAGATACAAACCATTATGATACAATGCAGTGGTGTACGCAGAAAGGTAGACCACCAACACACAGCGTAGTCAATACATACGCACTAATGTATATATGTTTTGATTCCAATATACCATCAATTTATCATTCCATTTGTGGTTATTTTTAATATGGAAGTTCGCTACTGGTAAAGAAGAATCAACATATGCATAATAGTAAAAAGAAACTGCATGACGTTCGAATCCCGGTGAAGGAAAGTGTTCATTTCCACTTATTTTATTGATTTTAATATAAATTAGGAGTATTCCGAATTCTGCAGTTTAAGGACATAAAAAAAACACGAAAATGTGTGAGAAAGTGCTCTAATACAATTTGTTTTTAGAAGTAACGATAGGTAAGCATAAATACAATGTGATCAGATTGCAGATTTTCAAATATTATTGTATATTGTATTATGTATATGAGCGTTTAAAGATTTAAACGTTACTGTTGAAAATGGACTATCAACGTGTATAAACTATTTTTCGTGACATAAGCAAAATAAATTTACTTAATATTTATTTAAATCTATATGTATTTCTTTATTTAAAAAAAATAATATCGGACATTGTAGGTTTTAAAATCGAGACACAAAATTCAGTTATATATGTGTAGCAAAATGATAATGTCCTATTAGTTTTAAATATTATATAATTTGTTAAATTAATTACTTAAAGCATTACGTATATAATTTATATTAACAAAATGTATATTTAAACACCAGGGTCATCACAGAGTAATAAATGTTCGTAGCGCCCTGGTCCTTTATTAAACGCAAATGACGGATTGCCTGTGCAAGACAGTACATAAAGAAACTACACAAAACTAGTGTTAGGATTTAAATAAGAAATACAAACAATTATCATGAACCTTTTCTAAATGGAGCCTTGTCTGAATTTCGCTTAGCTGGATTTAACATACACCATTAATATAGACATTTACGTGTGGAGTATATTTTACGTACACATATGCGACATAAATATGTATTACTGTATATAACCTTTATTGTTATTCAGATATTTCAATGTAAAATTACTTTTCAAATGATACCTATATACAATTATTATCAAGAATGTTGTGTCCCAAGAATTAGTTTTACGTCTGATTTATCATTGCATATTTTCGATTCGACATATATGTTAACATTGAGAATTATACCCTATTGCAATATTCACAATCTCGTTTAAATCATATGGATAATGACGCTTTAAATCTTTCTGACAGGAACTGATATATTTACATAAGAGGTTTCAAGTGTTCTATGCAAAACGCAGTTTCATTGGACGTAGCAGGGTAGAACATTGTATTGATCTGATGGCCATCTTAACGGTACACGTTATTAAACGATCTATTTAGATCGTAACAACGTAGTGAAGTCAACTAGGTTCATAACACATGAAACTGAAAATATGCGTTATGTCAAACTCATATTTACCCACAACCCACAATTATGCAATTTCGTCCGGCTAAACCTTATCAATAAGAGTCGTTGTGGTTTGAGAATAATAGCGAAACAAAATAATATGTTCTTACTGAAGAGAATGGAAGATAATGGCTCTTAATTGACAATCTAATTGACAATTTTTTGAATAAGTAAAGGTACTAGTTAAAACAAAATGACTTTAACATATGTTTGCATTAAACAAAATTTTTAACAGTATATAAAAAGTACAATTTTATATGTAAGTCAACAATAATTGTAATATTTCATGATACCAATTTAATATACACATTCAACATAATATTTCTTATCACTTAGGCCGCAGCTTAGTCAATTTACAATTTATTTATTTTTTATTTTAAAGCATAATCTTATCTTAGTTAAAAACATATTATTCTAAATTCCATGAGGTCAGTGTGGTCATGAGGTCAATCAATGTGGTCCTCACTAATGCGCACTGTATATATGTAGTTTATTCGCACTGGTCCATATCCGTCACGGTCAAGGCTATATATGCGATTGTCCGGATAAAAAAAGAATTACAGTAAATATGGTTCCACTTACTTAAGTATTCCAATCGTCTTCTAAACAACGTGAAGTTGCCCAGCAATGAACACGAGTATGAAGTCAAGATCTTTCAATTGTACTGTGATAACTATCATCAAGAGTTCAGATCCGGTATACAGCGAATGTTGTTGCTACAAAAATAAAAATTAAAAGAAGCTGTTGCATTATAAACAGTTGTTAATCAAACGTTTTATTTTTTAAACTTCAATTGAAGTTCCTAGATGTTTCCGATCCATGTGGTCAACATTTTATATCAGGGCTTAAAATGGTAATAATTCTAGTAATCGGTCCGAATTTAATTTTTTATCACCGACCCTATTTTTCCTTAAAATTTGAAATTACCGATGTTACGTGACAACGAATGTATTCGTGAATGTTAATTTAGAATTTGCATAACCCGAATTTACTCAATTATAATTTGAGATTTCTTTCAAAGATCGTTTTAAATTATGGGCCTGACTGTAAGTGTGCAGTTCTTCGGGTCAAACTCGGGAACATTAACAATCGCTGGAACATTAAGCGTCAAGGCATTACGGCCTCATAATAAAAGCTTTATATAAAATATATAACTTTATAGAAATAATTAAACTGAACTCTTTCCCTTGGTTAACAGAAGTCTTAGAAGCCTTACAGAACCAGTATGGTTTAAGCACAATTGCCAAATTGAAAGATAATTGCTACAATAGTTTGAATAAGATATTTCCTTCTGATAGATTTTAAATACATTTTTAATTTGTAACTATAAATATATATATAAATTCAACAAAATATTGAAAAATATGTAAGAAAGCAAGAAAGCTCAATTTCTATGTTTAAGTCAGCATCGATGTTAATATTTCACAATTTATGATATCAGTCTCGGATTCATTTAAAATTGTTTCAAAACGGTAGTTGTGGTCACTTAGTCATGTCAGATGTATTGGATGATAATTGTTATCAATACGTTTCAGATATAAATACAATTTTAGTTGAACATTTTTATTTCTATATTGATCTTAAAGCCGTCATTCGAGCATGAGATAATATTGTGCTATATTGTGTTATGTAGTTATTAAAAAAAAAAAAAAATATGTTCAGTGTTACTTCCTCAGAATTAAAATCCATAAAATTAATGAGGACCATGTCTATGCGCACGTTTTATATATGGTTTATTCTCACTCGTGACGATCAAGGCAATTTATGCGATTGTCCTGATAGAATAAGAAAATAATGTTCAATAATAATTAAAAATAATAATTAAATAAAATATGCTTGGACTTACATAAGTATCCCAATCGTCTTCTTAACACTGAACGTAGCCCATCAATGCGCACGAATATAAAGTGAAGTTCGTTTAATCTTAAACTGATAACTATCATGAAGAGTTTAGATCCGGTTTACACGCAAGGTTGTCGACACAATACTGATCTTCATACGTATTTGTTGCCTTATACACACTTTAGCATCAAACGTTTACAGTATTTAAACTTCATGAAACGTGGCTAATATATATTGAAAATAACAGCGAAGATTGTCGCTATTACATTGGTCTTATATACACTTGTTAATCATTTATGATTCTCCTGTTTATGCGATTTTTGCATATGAGATTCATTAACAAAATGCCTTGTGCAATATATTGCTGTGCAATATATTCGATGGGCACGATATAGAAAATGATAATTCAATTATGAATATACTTGCACTACAATAATTCCAAGCCTGTTTAACAACTGAACGTATCCTGCACACACGTTATATACAAAGCACTGACATTCAGGACACTTCCGTGTTGTTTTACAAACAGAAACGTCGACACGCGTTACAGACTAACGTTTAAATAAAGACCTTTTCATCTTACACCGAACACTATCATCAAGAGTTTAGATCCGGTTTACAGCGAAGATTGTCGCTATGTACAACAATTAATCTTCATAAAGAGTTGTTGCGCTGTAAACACTTGTTACTCAAATGTTTACATTGTTGAAATAGTAAGAAGCGTGGCTAACATATTTCAATTAAATGCATCTTTACAATTACACTCATTGTGTATTTTGTGTAGGAAATTCAGGTAATCTTTTTAAAACAAGAGGATCAAGATGGTCCTTATTTGCTCGCCTCACGTATGAAATGGTGTTTAATAAGACAATTTTAAAGTAGTTTGACTAATAGTGTACACTAAACAGTGTTGTGTACAATTTAGAACAAACTGTGTTGAGGACCACTATACAATTTTAAATATCAAATGTTGAACAGTTGGACGTTGTGGTTGAAAACACAAGGTTTGCTTCTACTCGGAAGAAAATTTTAAAAAATCAATTCACTTTGCCAGTTCATCATATATAAAATCCATCATGATTTGAACACATTTTGAAGAGTTCGGCAAAACGATATCACTTGCCACAAGGTCACTTCCTGGCTATGTTCTTATATAGGGGAAGATTTTCAAAAGTGTTCCACTATATAAGTGTATAGGTACCATTTTACTCCCCGGGAATGCCCAGGGAATACTTGAACAACTATTCAAATACATATATTTTCATCTCAAATTAGTTTCTTATTATTGTCTGATTTCTGTATATGTTAAACAAGTACCATATAAAGCATATTTAGTATGTAGTATAATGAACCCGACCGAAATTAACGTACATTTAAAGCTCGTTTTTACTCGTTCAACAGACAAACAAGTAGCATATAATAATGTATATCCCCTCTAAAGGTTATGAAACATAAAAATAATGTAACTCTTAACATAATAATCATATAAAATATTGTTATTATACGCTAGTCTTTTGTTTTAAGGAAGTGGCCGTTACCAATACAATACAATACAGCACAATTCGTAAAGGACATACATTTTGAAAACCGTTGACTATTTTAAAATGCATACTTTTTAAGCCAAAATATAGGCTATGAGTAAAATAAACTGACAAAAACTTGCTGATAAATCAATAAATAGTTAACGTTTATTTATATCATTGCCCAAATTATGTGTTACATTAGTGATACATTAAGTGATGCACATTTTTCTGCAGTGATGCACTTTACAAGAGCATTGTCAACATGCGAATAAGGAAATTACTTGAAATATACTATACTTATATTCGTAGATACAAATCCCTTATTGAAACACTACTCACTAGCAACAGGAATTATTTTCTACACATTTTAATCATTGTAGTAATGCGTGCTTTCAGAAGCGTTAAAATCAGCTTCTTGATCTACTAACCAACTCCCACAGTTATAACTTTGAATACACTATGAGCGATAAATGCGTGCAGACTTTGCGGTCAAAAAGATCCAGTCGATGGGCTCAGTTTTGGTTTTCTATTATATAATATTATATTATATTTTAACATGTATCATTTTTCGAAAGTGCTTTCCTGGTAACAATAACTACGCTATTGTTTGCAGTACTTGTACTCCGATTTCACTTAACATAAATTGTGTTTGCTCATAAAATGTGTTCTTTTAGTTTGTCTTGTAAATTTGTAACATAAGTAACGAGAAATCGAGAAATACATTGATATTAAAGCTACGTGCAATAAAGTATATTTTAAAGCACCTTTAAGCATTGTCAGTTTACAGAGAGGGACAATAAGTTTTTTTTAATGAAACATATTTCTTGTAAATGAAACACATTTAGCATTATGAAAAGAAAACTATTGTATTGGTAAGGAAAAATTATATACTGCAGACACAACAACTACAACAACAGCTACTACAACTACTACTACTACTACTACTACTACTACTACTACTACTACTACTACTACTACTACTACTACTACTACTACTACTACTACTACTACTACTACTACTACTACAAGTATATCTACTATTGCAACTTCTTTTACTTCTGCTAAAACTACTACTAGTTCTTCTAATAGTACTACTACAACTACTACTAGTATGGCTTCTACTTTTACTACTTCTATTAATTTTACTTTACTAATGCTGCTGCTACTGCTACTGATTACACAATAACTATATACTTGTTGGGTGTGGATTGATTCCATTTTAGGGTGATAAGTTGTTTGAAATTTGTCTGAATGCAGGTTGAATAATTTTTCAACAAGATGACTGAATCATCTGAAGAAGCACTTATAACAAACCAAGTATCGTCAAGTTTACGGGGAAGCATTTAAATAGCATACACAACACCCTCCTTCATTGGATGATATTGCAATAAATCTACCAAGATGAGCGTCAATGTAAGCCATTTGAATGCATCGCAGTTGAAAAAAAAACTGTTACTTTAATTCACTGTTAAAATGTTTAGCATTAAACAAAAAGGTTAGTAAGTGTACATTATACCAGATAAAACTCGGCTTTACTAGGACCCGCACTTAATAAAATGTTTGTATTATTTTTGTTGTTGTTGTTTTTCCAGTTTTGTTTCATATTTATCAAATGAAGGAAAAGCACTTATAGATAGAACCAAAATGAAAGGTAAGCATGTTATTGGCTTAGGATGTTTTGTATAAACAATCAAGACTGATCGCATATTATAAAGTGAACAAAATCATTGTTTTATGATATATCCCAATATATCTAGATAAGTTTATAATACTCAACTTCTGAATCAACCTTAACCCTTTCACATGGAAAGAAATTTGTGTACATCATGTCTTACTGATATTCAATGTTTACGTGAATCCGCGTTCTGTATGAGAAATATAACAAGAAGTGTTTATACATCGCATCAGGCTTACAAACAAATACATGATTGATTCGGTTTTAATTTGTAGATACAATTATTTAAAAACAAGCAAATACAACGAATTCAAATTGAAAGCGTACTTGTTAGACGACTGTGTGATTTTTTTATAGTTTGTTTAAATCGTTGTTTTATGCGGGTTAAGCTTTTTAAACGGAATAAAACCAAGCACGTTGAACACGGAGCAGTGTTTAGTAATTTTTCTTTCATACTTAATTCGTGACAAATGTATGAGGATACACTTTTAAGATTAAGATCGTTATTTCATTTTTATTTCATGGAGAAATTAAGTTTAAGAATCACATTGTCGCATTTTTGTGGGAGCACATTGTGTACTTTTTTATATAAATAACTAATACAATCAGGTATACACATATGACACATAATACCGAGAACAATTCAATGTAAGTTTGGAAACATTTCCCACAATATTGCCAACTCTTGCAGCACATACATACAGACACTTTAAGACATACATGTACGGTAAAAACAAAATCAAACATATTTTATTTCAATGGAAAGACAATATATACATTAATGCTCATTTAAACATGTAATTCAATATATATATATATATATATATAAAAGAGTCTCTATAAGCCTTGTCTTATTTAA